>MDKH01023297.1:0-15803 GCA_005239495.1 Nicotiana undulata
TGCCTTGGAGAAGGTGAAGGTTATTCAGGAGAGGCTCCGCACGGCTCAGTCTAGACAGAAAAGATATGCAGATCAGTGGGCACGTGATATAGCATTTATGGAGGGAGATAAGGTTATGTTGAAGGTTTCTCTGATGAAGGGCGTCATGAGATTTGGGAAGAAGGGCAAGCTGAGTTCCAGGTTCATAGGCCCTTTCGAGGTGTTGAGGCGGATCAGAGAGGTTGCCTATGATCTTGCTTTACCTCCAGCCTTATCAGGAGTTCATCCAGTTTTTCACGTATCCATGCTTCAGAGGTATCACGCTGACTTCTCGCATGTGGTTGATTACATCACCATTCAGTTAGATGAGAAGTTGGGCTACGAGGAGGAGCCAGTTGCTATTATTGATAGGCAGGACCGCCAGTTGAGGTCCAAGATAGTTTCTGCAGTTAAGGTCCAGTGGAGGGGCCAACCAGTCGATGAAGCGACCTGGGAGTCCGAGGAGGACATGCGGAGCAGGTATCCACAACTATTCAGCACTTCAGGTACGATGCTACGTCCGTTCGAGGACGAACGTTTGTTTTAGAGGGGGAGATTGTGATGACCCAAAAGGGTCATCTTAAGTAAATTTAATTATGACTGTGTTCCTAGGCCCCGAAAGCCTCCGTCAATCTCACCTCGATGTGCGTGCGCAGTCCAGGCGCCTAGCCGGGAAGCCTTTATGTGGAAACTTGATAAAGAGTTGAATTTATGATAATTAATTGAATAAAGTTGACTTTGGTCAACATTTTTGGTAAACGGACCCGGATCCGTCATCTGACGGTCCCGAAAGTTCCGTAGGAAAATATGGGACTTGGCCGTATGCCCGGAATCGAATTCCGAGGACCCAAGTCCGAGAAATGAATTTTTAAAGAAAATTGTTTTCTAAAAATAATAAAGGCTTATGAAAATGAACCTTGATGTGAAACCTGTGCTGCCAGGCCCGTATTATCGGTCCGGAGCCCAAAACAGGTTCAATAGTTCCGTTATGTCATTTATGCTACCGAGGTCCGAAAGCAATTCCGAGACCAGGAATAGTTCCGTTATGTCATTTATGACTTGTCTGCAAAATTTGAATTCATTCCGAGTAGTATAGACCCGTTCGGCGCATTGAAGTGAATTCTAGAATTTCGTAAGTTCTTAAGTTGATTCAATTTGGTTTTGGGATTGAATTTTGAGTTTCGTTGTTGTTTTTCATGTTCCGGAAGTTCGAGCGAGTCCGTATCATTAATACAGACTTGTTGGTGTCTTTGAACAGGGTCCCGAGGGGCTCGGGTGAGTTTCGGACCCCTCGGAGTTAATTCCAAAACACCAGAATTTTTCTATCTGGTTTTCTTCAGTGCGTTTGCAGGCAATCAGCTGCGATCGCACAAGAGGTTGGACCTGGGGTGGGAAAATGACCTGTGCGATCGCACAGGTCTATCCGCAATCGCACATGGTGTGCTTTGACTGTGCCTTTTTTGTTCTCCGCGATCGCAGCTCTCACTCCCGCGATCGCACAAGATACCTACCCCCCTCCTCGCCTGCTACTCTTCGCGATCGCCAACCTTCAGTTGTGATCGCACTATGCTTCTTGAGGGCCCTGGGAAATTGCCCTGTGCGAACGCACTGGCCCAGCTGTGATCGCATAGTGCAAGCAGCTGGGCAGTGTATTTTAATACGGGACCCAGCCCATTTTTCCTCCATTGTCATCTTCCTCCTCAAGGTTTTGAGAGACTTTCAAGACGGTGTTCCACCATTGTCATCAAGGTAAGTTAATTCCTTAATTTTCATGATTTTAACATCAATTCCTAATGAAATTCCCATCTAATTATTCTAAAAATTCATAGAAATTGATAGAAATTTAGGGATTTTGGGAAATTATGAATTACTTATTTTTTCCATGAATTCTAGCAAGGACTTGCATAATTATGATCCTTAGACTCCGGGTAATTGATTACTTCAAGAATTTTCGAAATCCAAATGTGTGGGCTCGGGGTCGAAATACCGAAAACCTTATTTTAGGATTTATTGTTAACTCTCCTTCTTGGAACTGAAATATAATCAATTATACCATTTTTGGCTAGTTGTGAGCCGTCGAGGGTAGATTTTGGAGATTCGGGCGCATCCTTGATCCGAGGGGTGATATCGTTACGAGGTGAGTCTCGTTTCTGACATTGTAAGAGGGAATTGTCCCCCTAGGTAACTTTAAATGCTATGTGTACTTGTTTGGGGCCTACGTACGCACCAAGTGACGAGAGTCCACACGTAGTGGCTATTATTGCTTGTCCGGGTAGTTAGGCCACAACATGTTCATTGTTTTCCCCTGTCATAATGCAAATATGCTCTGTGCTTCTGTTGTGATTGGTGATGTTTCATCTAAAGAATAGTGGTACTTGACTCGTTTCCATTGTTCTTGTTTTACACTATGGGATCGGGCCGTACGCCACGACGGAGTGAATACACTATGGGATCGGGCCGTACGCCACAGCGGAGTGATTACACTATGGGATCAGGCCGTACGCCACAGCAGAGTGATGAGAGTGATTACACTATTGGATCAGGTCGTATGCCACAGTTGAGTGATGAGAGTGATTACACTATAGGATCGGGCCGTACGCCACAACAGAGTGATGAGAGTGACTACACGATGGGATCGGGCCGTACGCCACGGCGGAGTGATGAGAGTGATTACACTATGGGATCGGGCCGTACGCCACGGCGGAGTGATGAGAGTGATTACACTATGGGATCGGGCCGTACGCCACGACAGATACAGGACTTGCTTGATTTCAATCGTATTTGGATATCTCATATTGATGCATTTCGATGTTTATTTATCTTACATGCCTATTGCTTTCCTTATATCCTGTCTATTATTATTACTGTTGGACATTAGTGAGTATCGAGTCGACCTCTCGTCACTACTTCTTCGAGATTAGATGGGATACTCACTGGGTACATATTTATTTATGTACTCATGCTGCACTTTCTTCTCTTTTCTGTACTTGACTGTACAGGTCCGGAGGCTGGTACGTCTGATTATCAAGCCGGTGCTAGATATTGATAGTGTGGTCATACTTCACGGTGAGTTGCTTTCCCGGCGACTTCCCAGCAGCACGCTGGAGTTCCTTTGTTATATTCTCTGTCCTTTTCATTTAGACTGATACTCTATATATATATTGTAGTCATTGTATATTCAGTAGTTGCCCGTGACACTCGTGATACTAGTTCCTGGCACACATGCAGTTTGTATTTTGGGTTTGGGCTATCTATCTATGTATGTGCTTCGGTTTGGCCCTTTGCCTTACTATATTATTATGATGTTTATGTCGTATCATTCTAGCATTATTTTAACTATTTGAAATTAGTGATTTCCGACATGTTTAGATCAGACGGGCAAGGGGATATCATCTAGTGTTTTCTATATTGTCTTGCCTAACCCCGTTGTTGGGCACCATCGCGACCCGAATTAGGATTTGGGTCGTAACAAAAACATTTTAGGAGTGAAAATAGTTTAGAAGTGAAAACATATTAGGGGTGAAAAACAATTTGGAAACATTCTAAAAAACAAATGTTCAGCCAACGACAGCAAATAGAAACACAGTCACAAGGTTTCAAACAAAGATTCATATTGCCCAGATTCAACTCAGTTTGTTAATTAACCTTAGGTGAGCATTTAGCATGTTGAGAACAAACAACTACACAGAGGAGGGAGCAAGGGTTGGGAACACAGTAATCCTGAATCAGGAGCACATAGAAATAGGGTGGTAGGAAAGCATGCTAGTTAACAGGGACATAGAGGAGGCATGGGTAGATTGACACTCATAACATTCACCAGGATATGCTGAGTTAGGGTTTTAAACAAGAGACACCTAAGTCACACCTAATGATAGAACTAAGCATACTGACTTAAGGAAAGAGACAAGAAAACACAGAATTTAAGCACTGAAGTAAACATGTTGATTAAAACAGTGAGACATAGCCCTAGATACAAAGGTAGTTATGCTGACTAAAGCAGTAATACATAAGTAATCATGTTGGCAAGGAAGATACTAATTCAATTACACAAAAATAGCCATACTAGTTGAAGTTACAGGATAGGGAAGGCAAGGCAAGAATCTTGGACACAAAAGTAAGCATGTTGGTTTAAAGCAGTAAACATGAAGGATTGAAACTCAAACAGAAGTAAACATGTTGATTAAAGCAATAAAGTAAAGAGTGAAACTTAAACAGGAGTAAACATGTTGATTAAAGCAATAAACAGGAGAAGATACAAAGTTAAATACATAAGTAATTAGACTAGTACAGAAGAGACATGGATTAACAGGAATAGAGCAACATAGAGCATATAGGTTCAAACTTCATAATATAATAAATGACATTAGGAATAGAAACATACCAGTTAAAGGAAGCAAATAGGAGATGAAAGGTATGCAGGATTCAATAGTCTAGCCTTGGCTTTCAGCCGGCTAGACAAGCAATGAACACAAGTAGGAGAGAGATGAGAGCAAAGTGTGTGTGTGTGTGTGTTTGTTTTTGAACTTATTGTTCTTGTCCTTGAAGAATCAGAATGAGAGTGTATATATAGCACTTAGGGATGTAAAACAAATAAGGTAAAAGTGACTTAGAGTTCATAAATAAAGCAAGTAAATATAATCAATCAATTTATTGGAACTAATCCCAATTAATTTGCACAAACAGAATCCGAAAAGGTCATATTAGCACAAAAAAAATCAATTACCATCCCTGATTGGGACATAAATAAGGTAACAAATCACTTACTTACCATAAATTAACTAATCAGTCGGAATAAGGCAAGAAACACCAATTAAAGGTCACAAATAAGGAAAGTAAGTAAAAATCCCAAAGAATACTGATTATAACGGGAAAGATTGTTCAAATCCCTAACAGGAATCAATTAAGTAAAAATCCCAAAGAATACTGATTTTAATAGGAAAAATTGTTCAAATCCCTAATAGAAATCAATCTGTATATTGGGTTGACAAAAATAAACAAATAACGGAAGAAAATTACTGCAATAATAGAACAAGACCTAGGGTTTAAGCATATACACGGAAATCAACCAAAACAGTAAAGAAATGATCAGATTAAACGTTTGAAAGTTAAAAAAACATTTTGAAGAAACTCAGGATGAACCCTAGTTTCAGAAGAAAGTAAATGGAATCGAAATAGTTAACCAAAATAGAAGATCTTCAAGGGAAAACACCAGATAATACTCGAATTGATTTCAGATATACCAAGATCTTAACAGATTCGAGTAGTCGTGAAACTAGGGTTTTCAAAAACAACAGAGATGAAAGCAACTCGGTCAAAAACCATAGATTCAAACTAAAAATAGGAGGAAATCTCTCACGACCCAAAATCTATAAGGTCGTGATAGCGTCGGAAACCACTGTCAGGCAAGCTGATTAAATGGTTAAGTTAAATTCCTGTTTAGTATTTGGAAATCGTTACATTTCATTTCGTTACGCAATAATAATCGATAAAATATTCTGAGTAAATACAATAGTATAACAATCCATTTTTTTTATAAAATACATCCCAAACATATCCCAGAACCTGGAGTCACAAGTGCATGAGCAAATTTCTAAGAATTATACATATACTACAATACTTATCCGGGGTACAAACTGGACAAGGAATTTAAAATAAAGTACAATACATCCGAGGGAGACTCTATCGGCTGCGGGTCGTCTCCGGATAATGCAGCTCGTCTAAGTCTCCAAGTCAGCCACAACACTGCGTCAAGAAGGGCCACTATCTGTGAATATACTTGTGCAATAAAAATGCACTACAAGTGTAGCATGAGTACTAAAACAACGTGTACTCAGTAAGTATCCCTCCTAACCTCGAAGAGGTAGTGACGAGAGGTCGACCTTGACACTTTCTAGAGGACAATTCAATATAATTATGTGTGATGTCAAACATGGGTAATCAAATAACAAATAATAACAGGAAAGAATAATTGTTTCCATAAATTTATAAATTCTTAGTTCTCCATCATTTCATTTAGCAATTTACATTTTTAGGCAATTTAACAGTCCAAATCACAGATGGTATTAAGCATATATCATGCGCAGGAAATGCCGAGGGTCGAACGGCCCGAACCAACAACAAATAAATATGCACTGCCGAAGGGTCGGACGACGCGAACCATAGATGCATCTATTAACTTGCCGTGGTGTAAGGCCCGCTCCCTTGAGAGTAGTGGAAAGAATCACTCTGTTCGCGGAATATATATTGCGAAGCGGTCACACATAAGCATACACATTCAAATTGTCCACCCTGACTATATCGGGAAAACATTTACCCAAGAAATGACAAAGTTCTCTTTTAATAGTTACAAAAATAGTATTTAAGTCTTTTCCAGAAATTCATTTATCAAATTCGATAAGATTTAATGATTTTTAATTTCTTCAATAAGGTTACAAATACGACAAATAAAACATGCTTTTGTGTCCTAGACTACCCAGACAAGCATAATAGTAGCTACGCACGGACTCCCGTCACTTTGTGCGTACGTAGCCCCCCCCCCAATAGTAGCACATATTTTATTATTACACCTATGGGGACAATTCCCCCTCATAAGGTTAGAAACGACACTTACCTCGCTCCGAAGACTCATAACCGGCCTCCAAGACCTTCTGACGACTCCAATTGATGCACAACGCCAAAAAATAATCAAAATAACGGGCAAACCAATGAAAATATACTCTAAGACGCATAACCACTCAGTTCATATAAATTCCTAACTCTGTTCGGAACGTTGACAAAATTACCCTCGGGCCCACGTGCTCGGATTCTGAGACTTTTCAAAAATAATGATTGCCTATAACCTCGCAAACTCAAATATATGATTTTCTCTCAATTCCATGCCCAAATTAATGGTAAAAATCCAAAATACACATTCTAGGTCTTTGTTCAAAAATCCCAAATTCCCACCAATTTCATGTCTAATCTATGTATAATCCAAGTGTTTTAACTCAAAGATAGGAAGAAATCACTTACCTAGAGCTGCTTGATGAAACTCCTCCCTTGAAGCTCCCCAAAATTGCCACACCAAATGAAAATGGGAGAAGAATGGCCAAATTCTCGTTTTAAAACACTGTACTGCCTCCAGTACTTCCGCACCTGCGGTGACTACGCCTGCACCTGCGCGCCCACAGGTGCGCCCAAACACTCGCACCTGCGGCTTCCCCATTCCCCAGCCGGCTCCGCACCTGCGCTCCCTCGTCCGCATCTGCGCCTTCGCAGGTGTGGAAATAACCTTGCACCTGCGGCCCCCAGCCAAGCCTCCCCTTTTCCGCTTCTGCGACACCATAGCCGCAACTGCGGTTCCGCACCTGCGGCCAAAACCTCGCAGGTGCGGTCACACTAGATGATAGCAACTTCAGCTTTCTCTCAACTCCAAATTTGGTCCGTTAGCCACCCGGAATCCACCCGAGGCCCCTGAGACCCCGTCCAATTACACCAACCTGCTCCAAAACATAAGACGGACCTGCTCGAGACCTCAAATCACATCAACTAACATCGAAACAACGAATCGCTCCCCAATTCAAGCTTTATGAACTTAGAAATTTCCAACTTCTACATCCGATGCCGAAACCTATCAAATCACGTCCGATTGACCCCAAATTTTGCACACAAGTCACATTCAACATTACAGACCTGCTCCAACATTCAGAATCGCATTCCGACCCCGATATCAAATTTTCCACTTCCGGTCAGATTTCTCAAAAACTTTCAAATTTCTATCTTTAGCCAAATGACTTCAAAATAACCTAGGGACATCCGAATTCACTTCCGATCACGATCCCAACTACAGAATCACCATACAGAGCTATCACTAGACTCGAAATCCCAAACGGATAACATCACTGAAATGCACTTCAACCCGTCTTTATGAAATTTCTTCTAAAGTGCTAACTTCCACAATATACGCCGTAATGCTACTAGGTTATCCAAAACCCAATCCGAACATACGCCCAAGTCTGAAATCATCATACGAACCTGTTGGAAGCTTCAAATCCTGATTCAGAGGTCGTTTACTCAAAAATCCAATCGTAGTCAATTCTTCAAACTTAAGGCTTCCGAAATGAGAACTTTCTTTCCAATTCGATTCCGAACTTCCCAAAATTCAGTTCCGACCACGCCTACAAGTCATAACACCTTAAATGAAGCTGCTCATGTCCTCAAACCGCTGAATGATCTGCTAGAGCTCAAACTGACCGGTCGGGTCGTTATAAAATCAGTACTCACAAACGAGAATGGCCCTAGACAGGCATGTAAACAAATTTCGGACAAAGAATCAAGTTGAATCTCCTTGAGATTATTTTAAAAATCCATGTAATCCACGACCAGTGGGTGTAGAAGGCTTGTAAGGTTCGGAGAAGCCACAAAAACTCCATAGACGGGAGTTTGCTGGTGACGGCGATTAGGGTTTAGGGGGGTGGTCGAGAGAGAATGGAGGGTTCGGGGGAAACGACGCAGGGAAGGGAAAAGAATAAAGGGGTTAGGGTTGGTTTCAGAATTAAAAAGGTAAGAATTAATGTGGACCGTTGATCTAAAAGATCAACGGCCACGATTAGGCAGGGTACTGGGTCGGGTAGGCACAAATTGGGCCTGGGGGTGAATTGGGATGGTATTTAAGGGGTTTGGGCTGATATAGTGGGTTAGGTCCGAAAATTAATGGAATTAAAAAGGGTTATTTGTTAAATACCCAATCAATAAATTAAAATAATTTGTAAAAAATAGTTAACGGATTATAAAAATGATTTTCGTGCATAAAAATATTTGAAAACAAATATTTAATTGTTAAAAATACAAAAAAACTATTTTTTATGTAAAATATGGTAATAATGCATACATGGGCTATTATTTCAAAGTTATTACAATTAAAACCCCAAAAATGTAAATATGACTATTTATAAAATAATTAAAGCTTAGTATAAATATAAATAGAAGAATTAAGTCATAAAATGGTTATAATGCTATTTGTAGTGCAATTAATGATTATTTATATAATAAAAATACTTAGATAAATTAATCAAAAATACTAAAACTGCAGAAATAATGGAAAATTATTAATTGATACTAATGCATAGTTTTGAAATAATTATAGGGAAAAATTGGGTATCAACAACAAGGCTTAGTCTCTGCAAAGAGAAGGCAATGCTTAGCCTTATGCAAATAGGGAGGCAGGGCTTAGCCTCATTCAAGGATTGAGACAGAGCTAAGTCTCATGCAAAGAGAAGGAAATGCTTAGCCTTATGCCAATGGAGAGGCAGGGCTTAGCCTCATGGAAATAGGGAGGCAGGGATTAACCTCATGCAAGGATTGAGACAGATCTTAGTCTCATGCAAATTTAAGAGTAAGAGTGAAGTATTCTTAGCTGACAATGTGTTTCATGCATAGTGATTGTGTTGTTGCGACGGTGTTTATCATGATGATATAGTCCTGCATCCAAAGAATATTTGTGAGTTTTGCGGGGGAGGTTGGTTCATGCCTTTGCTTGCTCGATTTGCTCCGCTCTGTCTAAAGATCTTGTTCAAGTTATTTGGGGTGGCATTTGGCTAAAGTAAAGTTTCTTTTCAAAAGCATACGTGTATAATTAAAGACATAGTAATATGACGTTTAGAAATTAATTAGATTAACCAGTAACTGTGACATTATTATAGACATTACGACTTTTTCTGCCGTAGAAATTTGAGGGTCCTCCTCAAAATTCTGCCCCAGTTAACCAGATGACCTTTCTGACTATTCCACATGCTGCGGTTGACTGAACTTGCTTAAGAATTTTGAGGGTCCTCCTCAAAATTTTTCCCCAGTTTCCGATTGTGAGGAAAATGGAAATTTTATTGAATTGTGACCGAACCCACAGGGCTACCTACGTATCCCCTCTTAAATGGGAATCAGGTCGACCGTAGTTCAATTTACATCATATAGAGAAACATAAATGGTTTACACAGTATCTTTTGACTGCGACTGAATTGATAGGCTTCGGCCAGATTTCTCCGTCCATCTCTACCAGTATGAATGCTCCTCCTGTCAATACTCTGTGAACCATGTAAGGACCTTGCTAGTTTGGAGAGAATTTCCCTTTGGCTTTATCTTGATGCAGAAAGATCCGTTTCATCACCAGTTGCCCCGATGTGAACTATCTCGGTTTGACCCTTTTGTTGAAAGCTCTGGACATTCTGTTATGATAAAGCTGACTTTGACATACTGCATTCATCCTCTTTCCATCTATGAGGTCTAGTTTCTCATAGAGGCTCCTTATCCATTCTGCGTCGTTGAGTTCGGCTTCCTGTATGATAGAAGGGATTTCTACTTCGGCGAGAATGACAGCTTCGGTACCATAAACCAACAGATAGGGGGTTGCCCCAATTGATGTACATATTTTGGTACAGTATCCTAGCAAGTATAATGGTAATTTCTCGTTCCATTGCTTGTGATTCTCTACCATTTTCCTTAGTATCTCTTTAATGTTTTTGTTGGCGGCTTCCACGGCTCCATTCATTTGATGCAGGTATGTTGTTGAATCCTTGTGCTTGATTTTGAAAGTTTCACACATGGCTTTCATCGAGTCACTATTGAGATTGGCGAATTGTCAGTGATGATGGACTCTAGGACCCTAAATCGACAAACAATTTGGTCATGAACAAAATCTGAAACGACGTTCTTGGTCACTACTTTGTAGGATGCAACTTCAACCCATTTAGTGAAGTAGTCGATTGCCACCAAAATGAAACGTCGCCCGTTCGAAATAGTTGGCTCAATCGGACCAATGACATGCATTCCCCAGGCAGCAAAGGACCAAGGTGAGCTTGTTGCATTAAGCTCATTTGGCGGCACTCGTATCATGTCTGCATGTATCTTGCATTCATAACATTTCTGAACATGCCGGATGCTGTCTGTTTCCATGGTCATCCAAAAGGATCTGGCCCTAAGTATCTTCTTGGCCAAGACAAATCCATTCATATGTGGGTCGCAGGTTCTGGGATGTATCTCCTCGAGCAATTTGGAAGCCTCTTTTGCGTCAAGACACCTTAATAGTCCCAGATCAGGAGTTTTTCTGTATAGGGTCCCTCCTCTTTGGAATAAGTGATCGGAACACCTCTGAATTGTGCGTTTCTGAGTATGGTTATGCTATGGGTATTCTCCTTTTGCCAAGTACTTTTTGATTTCGTGGAACCAGGGTTTTCTGTCTGTTTCTTCTTCAACATGAGCACAATATGACGGCTGATTATGGATCCTCACTGGAATTGGATCGATGAAATTCTTGCCTGGATGTTGTATCATTGATGACAAGGTGGCCAATGCGTCTGCAAATTCGTTTTGAATTCTGGGGACATGCTGGAATTCTATCTTTGTGAACCTCTTCTTCATTTCTTGTACATGATGCAGATATGGTAGTATTTTGGAATTTTTGGTAGCCCATTCTCCTTGTACTTGGTGCACAAGCAGATCTGAATAGCCGATCACCAGCAGTTCCTGAATGTTCATATCAACAGCCAGGTTGATCCCTAATATGCAAGCTTCATATTCCGCCATGTTGTTAGTGTAGGGGAATTTGAGTTTTGCAGACACCGGATAATGCTGACAATTTCCGATACCAAAAATTCTCCGATGCCGACCCCTTTGAAGTTTGCCGCCCCGTCGAAAAACATTCTACAACCATCGTAGGCTTCAGCAATGTCTTCTCCTACAAATGATACCTCTTCATCAGGAAAAAAATGTTTTCAGGGGTCCGTATTCTCCTCTTACAGGATTTTCAGCAAGATGGTCTGTCAATCCTTGTCCTTTGACTACTTTGTGAGTTACATAGATGATGTCGAACTCACTCAACAAGATTTTCCACTTGGCCAGCTTTCAGTAGGCATGGGCTTCTGAAAGATGTACTTCAAGGGATCCATCCTCGATATGAGATATGTCGTATAAGCACAGAAGTAGTGCCTTAGCTTCTGACCTATCTAGGTTAGATCGCATCAAGTGCATTCTATCAGAGAGTATCGTGCTTCATAAGGAGTTAACTTCTTACTCAAGTAATATATGGCATGTTCCCTTCTCCCCGTCTTATCATGCTGTCCTAGAACACAACCGAAAGCTCCATCTAACACTGCAAGGCAGGGTAGTAGTGGTCTACCACGCTCTGGCGGAACTAAGACAAGTGGTGTGGACAAGTATTCCTTGATTTTGTCAAAAGCCTTTTGAAAATCTTCAGTCCAACTGGTTGCAGCGTCCTTCTTCAGCATTTTGAAAATCGGCTCGCATATTACTGTGGACTATGCTATGAAATGGCTGATATAGTTGAGGCATCCGAAGAAACTCATCACATCCTTCTTGCTTTTTGGTGGTGGTAATTCTTTGATGGATTTGACCTTTGACGAGTCCAACTTTATTCCCCCGTGACTGACGATAAATCCCAACAACTTTCCGGCAGGAACCCCGAATGCACACTTTGCGGGGTTTAGCTTCAGGTTGTACTTCCGCAGCCGGTCAAAGAATTTCCTCAAGTCTGCTATGTGATCTGCGGCCTTCTTGGATTTAATGGTGACATCATCCACATATACCTCTATCTCTTTATGCATCATGTCATGAAAAATGGTTGTCATGGCCCTCATGTAGGTGGCCCCAGGATTCTTTAGACCGAATGGCATCATTTTGTAGCAGTACACTCCCCACGGTGTAATGAAGGTTGTTTTCTCTGCGTCTTCTTCATCCATCCAAATATTATGACAACCTTCTGAGCAATCTACAAAGGACCGGAGTTCATCTTTGGCGCAATTGTCGATTAGAATGTGTATATTTGGCAACGGGAAATCATCCTTTGGACTTGCTCTGTTAAGATCAAGATAGTCAACACAGACTCTCACTTTCCCAAATTTCTTCGGAACCAGTACAATGTTGGCTAACCAGGTTGGGTATTCTACTACCCCGAGGACCTTGTCTTTGATCTGCTTAGTAACTTCCTCCTTGATTTTCAGGCTCATGTCTGGCTTGAATTTCTTGAGTTTCTGCTTTACTGGCGGACACATTGGATTTGTGGGTAACTTGTGAGATACTATGGATGTTCTCAACCCCGTCATATCGTTGTATGACCATGCAAAGATATCCTCGTATTCTTTCAAAAATTCCCCAAGTTGACTGTCTCGGTCTCGTCCAGGTTGGACTTGGGCTTGTTATAAAAATCCCCCACTTTCCTAACAATCTCCTCAGGTATTACATCCTCTTCCTCTATTTCTTCCGAATCATTGTCCTTTTGTTGTGTTGTCTTATTACATGTCACAGTCGTTGGTTCATCAAGATAGGAAGTAGTAACGCTTTAGGGATAAAGATATGAAAGAAAAATAGTAACAATAAAACATCAAGCCATTTAAAGCGTCAAACAAAATGATTTCAATAACTCAAATAATGTTTTTTGAAACGAAACACTGAAAATATTATTTAAAACAAAATGCAACAGAGAAAATCATTTTCAAAAGTAAACAATGCTATCAGCCTTGCTATCCCGGGACTCGCCGGGCCCTTGATGGTTTGATAGTCCAGTCTTAAGTAATGCTCCCTTCTCCAGTGTCTGGATAGTGAGACCTTCTTCATCATCATCCTCTACTATCACATAGAAATCCATATCATCGTCTTCCAAGAACAAATTCCTCAATGCTTCCAAGGCTTCTTCTTTCTCTGATCCCCATATGATATCGGCTTGATGTAAGGTCTGATTCAAGTACGGTACGGGTTGCTCAAGAAGGTAGTATGTACCATGCCATGGTGGCTACCAATTTTAATATTCCTGCCAGGTTTACTGATATCAAAGCTCGAAGGTTGTACCATGGCGCTTCAGCTGTACTGGTTTGGAGATACCTTGAAGATTTTTACCAAGCCCCATACCAGGTTCGCACCCTTTCTATGCCATTATTCTTTCTATATTTCTACTTCACCACTTATCCTTCTCGATTGCGTTAACATGCTCGATGCGATGGTAGGTTTCTCCACTTAACTTCCTTCTGTTTTCCACCACCGGAACAGTCTGACTAGTGTAAATGGGGTTTCTCCCATCTCCATGGATGATCACTTCTTGATGGTTCCATTCAAACTTTGCATCCTGGTGCAAAGTATATGCGACAGCCCCAACGACATGTGTCCAGGGCCATCCCAACAACAGATTGTAGGAGGCAGATATATCTAGCACATGAAACTCAACATCAAACCAGGTAGGATCCATCTACAAGCACATATTAGTTTCTCCAATGGTGGCCCTTTGAGACCCATCAAATGCCTTCATATTCATAGTCCCTGCTCGTATATGATTTTGGCCCTTGCCCAACCTCTTCAGAGTCGTCAACGGGAAAATGTTGAGGCTGGACCCTCCGTCTATCACGACTCGGGCGATGAACTTATCTTTATATTGCATTGTGATGTGCAGTTCCCTGTTATGGCTTAACCCTTCAGGTGGCAGCTCGTCCTCATGGAAAGTGATCTTGTGGCTTTCCAGCACTTGTCCCACCATGTTGGCCATTTCTCCGCTAGTCATGTTGTTGGGCACATATGCTTCATTCAGTACCTTCATTAGAGTATTTTTGTGCGGCTCAGAATTTTGCAATAATGGCAGTATGGATATCTGGGCGGGATTCTTATTTAGATGACCAACGACAGAGTACTCCCTTGCTTTCACTTTCCTCCATAGGTCATCTGGACCAGTCTCAATGATGGATTGTTTGTTGGAAGATTGCTTACTGGTCTCTCCCAGATGTTCAGGTGTGTAAATGTGATGACCCAAAAGGTCATCCTGAGTAATTCTAGCTAAATCTGTGTTCCGAAGCCTCAAAAGCCTCCGTTAATCTCACCTCAATATGCGTGCGCAGCCCAGGCAGGTAGCCGGGAAACTTCCATGTGGAAATTTGATAAAAATGGGATTTTTGAATTGAAATAATTAAATAAAGTTGACTTGGGTCAACATTTTTGGTAAACGGATCCGGACCCGTGATGTGACGGTCCTGGAGGATCCGTAGGAAAATATGGGACTTGGGCGTATGCCCGGAATCGAATTCCGAGGCCCCAAGCCCGAGAAATGAATTTTTAAAGAAAATTGTTTTCTGAAATTATTAAAGGATTGTGAAAGTGAATAATTATGTGAAAACCTTGTTACCGGGACCGTGTTATGGTTCCAGAGCCCGGAATAGGTTTATTATATGTTGTTTGTCCTATCTGTGAGTTTTGGTGTAAAACGGGTTTGATTTGATTGGTTTCGGGTCCAAGTGAGGAAAATGGAGTTAATGAACTTGTGAAGTTTCTAAAGAATTTGAAATGTGGCTTGAGAAGTGATTTTATGTTCCCGAGGTCCGAATGAAATTCCGAGGCCGGGAATAGTTCTGTTGTGTCGTTTATAACTTATCTGCAAAATTTGAAGTCATTCCGAGTGGTTTAGGCCGGTTCGGCGCGTTAAAGTGAATTCTAGAATTTCAAAGTTCTTAAGTTTTGAATTAAGGGGTTTTGGAGAGTGATTTTGAGTATTAGCGTTGTATTGAGTGTTCCGTGAGCTCGATCAAGTCCGTTTAATGATTTGGGACTTGTTGGTATTTTTGGACGGGGGCTCGGGTGGGCCCAGGTGCCTCCCGGACCCTGTGCGAGGCCAAAAACCTACAAAAAACCACTGCTGGTGCACAACAGCTGGTGTGATCGCAGGTGCGGTTGCCCAGCCACAGGTGCGGGACCGCCCATGCGGTCCCAGCCTCGCAGGTGCGAACCCCAGCCCCTTGCCCAAAGTCCGCAGGCGCGAGACT
>ML250496.1:0-33049 GCA_005239495.1 Nicotiana undulata
TATATATATATATATATATATATATATATACATACATAAGCATTTGCATTGAGTTGGGATCGAAAGAGAACAATTGAGAATAATAAGATAAGGTATTTCAGGTAATGAGAAAGAAACAAGTGATACATATGATCAGCTAACAAAGAAAGGTTATGCTTGAGATTTGATACCTGTTTGTTGATTACATGTCCATATACTTGATGTATTTTCTCACATGATTTATTGCTCGGCGTGTACTTTACTTTATTATGTACTGGACCTTAGTGAGTATATATTCTACCTCTCGTCACTACTCTTTACGAGTTTAGACGGGATACTCACTGGGTACATATTTGTTTATATGTACTCATGCTGCACTTTCTTTTCTTTTCTGTACTTGATTGTGCAGGTGTTGAGGTTGGTCCGTCTGCTGATAGATACTGATCGCGGTGTCACTCCTTACGGTGAGCTGTCTTCTTGGCGTCATCCTGACAGCACCTCTGGAGCCTTCTAGTTTCATTTTGCTCAGTCTTTTGTTCCAGACTGCAGCCTATATTTTTGTATATATACATTTCAGTTGTTGTATCTATGTAGCCGCCCGTTGACACTGTGACACTAGTCCTGGCACACACACTTGTTGTAATTACGTTTGGTTTCGGGGTTGTACATTTTTTTGCCTAGCTATGGTTCAGCTTGTATCTACGGCCCCACCTCGTATCGCTGTTATATTCCGTATTATATTTGTTATAAATTGTAAATAACTAGAAAATCGAGTTCTGGGGTAGTTTCTCCTAAGGATTCATATGTTGGCTTGCCTAACCTCGCCGTTAGGTGCCATCACGACCTGAACCGGGTTTTGGGTCGTGATAGTCGTTAGGTGTTTTGTCGCAATTGAAGTGTGTTAGAGGGATTGTTAAGAGAATCGGCTCAGGTATGGTAAGTCTATCCCTTCTTTCCTTTTGGCATGATCCATACGATACAAATGTAAGGAGCAAAATGCGCAATCTCGAGGTACCTACGTTCTTGATTTTCCCATGTGTCTTATTATTCTATCATATGTTCATGGGTCTTAGAAAATATGTAAGTTGATGAAGTTTATTTAATGATATTAATCAAAGGCATGTTGATCTTATTACATTCTAAGAAATCTTATTAATGCACAATGACACATGACCAAATGGTGTGATATACGTATATACATATATGGGATATGGGAAAGGTTACGACGTTATATACGCACTACCACCTGATCAGCTGGTATACATTGATAATTTTTCCCACAGTGGCCGAGATAATATGATGGGATGCCCTCATAGGCTTGATGATGTAATGTATGCATATACCTGTGCATAGTATGACATTTATTCGCATATGCATGGAATTATAATTATAAATGATTCATAGAAATATTCAGACTTACGTGTGAGTCTTTTACTCCATGTTTCTCTCGTGTCTATTGTTTACTGGTTTTCATTACTTACATACTCGATACCTTATTTGTACTGACATCCCTTTTGCCTGAGGATGCGGCGTTACATGCCCGCATGTCTTGATAGACAGGTTGAGAGTCCTCTAAGTAGGCTATCAGCTCAACGGAAGGTGTTGGTGCGCTCCATTTGCTCCGGAGTTGCTTATTTGGCCAGTATTATTAGGACATGTATTGATTGGTATGGTAGGGGCCCTGTCCCGACCTTTATGATATTTATGTACTCTTAGAGGCTGGTAGACAGATTTCATGTATACGGATACTTGTCGTCCTATGTGTTGAGTATATTAAGGATCATGCCGGCCTTATAGGCGCGTATGTCATATGTATAAGTTTGTATTACACGTTAAGTCATCTTATGTCGAGTGTTCCCTCATGTTTCACTCTAGTTATCTCACAGCAGCCTTTCCATTTCTATCACCTATGATAGTATGATACGAAATATATGTTACGTTGGTACTCGGTTGAATAAGGTATAGGGTGCCCGTCGCGGCCCATCGGTTTGGGTCGTGACAAAACTACATCTGAAGTCTCTAGAATACCCTACGGATCTCGCCCTCTTATGTTGGCCTCTATCTGTCACGACCCGATTTACCCTCCGAAAGGTATCGTGATGGCACCTAGTCTCAACGACTAGATAAGCCTAAATTTGCGGATAATCTTAATTAAAAGCGATAAAGTAAAAACAGGAAAAGAAAATCTAAGTAAGCATAACATCGCCGCTCAGCATGTACAAGTATAAATTTCAAAACCTTGAATGTCACATTTTAGTCACAAGCTTCTATACTACAATAGCTCTAAACAACGGGAAAGAAAATACATAGAAAATCTCTATATAGACTAGAATTGAAGGTGACTCGGACGATTCAACGGACGCGGTAGAAATACCTTACGGTCTCCTCAATGACAGTTGCAACGACCACTAGCCACGTGACTAAGAACTCGAACCTGGATCTGCACACAAAAAACTTGTGCAGGAAAGGGCATGAGTACACCACATTTGGTACGCAATAAGTGCCAAGCCTAACCCCAGTCAAGTAGTGACGAGGTCAGGTTAAGGCTCTACTGGATTTCTAAATAATAAGGTTTAAGACAGTGGAGAAGATAAATAAATTCTACCATAAATAATTAAAAGAAATAATTTAGAACATAACAGCAAAGAGAGCCCTTGGCTAAGCATAACGTATCAATTTGCGGAGACTCTCGGGATACCGTCCCGTAGTTCCAAAATAAATATGGAGTACAGGGGGGATTTCCCAGAATACGTCTGGATTCCCCAATTTAAATATGCAGTACAAGGGGGATCTCCCAGAATACGTCCATAGTCACCAATTTAAATATGCAGTATAGGGGGGATCTCCCAGAATACGTCCGTAGTCACCAATTTAAATATGCCATGTGAATGAACATAAGACAATGCTTTAATTTAAACAATTCAACAAATCACAGACAAAGAAAGAAGAAGAATTTAACTAAACATGGCATACAAAGTATCAAATAAGCAGAATTGATATAAAACAGGTAGGCATGCCTTTTCCTAATTTAAACTACACAATTAACACCTTAAGCAATGTAACAGGAGGAAAATGATTTATGGCATGTGAAGGAAAAATGGAATTTTGAGCAACAAATGCCCGTGTACTTACTAGTCACCTCACGTACACCCACACAACAAATAATGTCAAAACAACCTAAGGGGAAGTCCCCAACACAGAGTTAGACAAGCCACTTAACTAGAATGCTCAACTCAACCTAAATCACGTTCTTGCCACGAGTACCCGACTCCGAATGGCCCAAATCTATTCAATTCAATTACATAATGTAAATACATCTTTAAGAAATTAATCTAACTAATTGATTCGAAGCTAATACGCGAAATTAGAAAAATCGTACAAAAAGACCCCCGAGCCCACATCTCGGAATCGGGTAAAAGTTACCAATTTAGAACACCCATTCACTCACGAACACACTCGAACAAGAATCATCAAAATCCGACGTCAAAATCTCATTAAATTCTCGAATTTTCATTTGGGGAACTTTTCTCCCATTTTGCTAATTTTCCCCTCAAATTCCTTGATTAGATTGAAGAATTTGCTATAGATTAATGAAATACAAGTGAAATGGGATTAGGAATCGTTACCTATTGATCTTCTCTTCAAAATCCACCCAAAATCGCCTATTCCCGAGCTCCAAATCATTTTTAGAAGTTATGAAATTTAAACCCTCGAATTGATATTATCCGACTAGAGATTCCGCTTAAGCGGTCAATTGGGCCGCACCTGCGGTCACGCACCCGCGGAAAACACATCGCAGGTGCGAAAACTAATTAATTGGGTTGGGGCCGCATCTGCGGTCACTAGGCCGCATCTGCGGCTTCGCATCTGCGGTTTCCTAGCCGCATCTCCGAGCCGAGCCGCCCTTAGACAAAAGACATGTGCATCCACTATCTCTTCTGCGTGTCCACACCTGCGGCTCCCCTTCTGCAGGTGCAAAACACCAGAACCAGCAAAACTTTAGTTGTATGCTTAAGTCAAAAATCTTCCCATTGAACATCCGAAACACACCCGAGACCCCCGGGACCTCAACCAAACCTACCAACCAGTCTTATTACCTCATTCAAACTTAGTCGAGCCTTCAAACCTCATCCCATAACACCAAAATCACAAATTATACATGGATTTACGCCTAAGAACTTAGAAATTTTCCAAAATCTACATCTGATGCCGAAACACGTCAAAACTAGTCCGAATGACCTCAAATTTTACACACAGGTCATAAATGACACCACGGACCTACAACCACTTTTGGAATCCAATTCTGTGCCCGATATCGAATTTTCACCTATTTGCCGAAATCGCCAAAATTCTAACTTTCGCCAATTCAAGCCTAAATCTACTATGGACTTCGAAAACACATTCTGGATGCGGTACTAACCCCAAAATCACTCAACTGAGCTAACGGAGTCGACAAAATTCCATTCTAGATCCGTCTTCACACAGTTCCAACTAAGGTTCGATATCTAAGTCTTAAACTCATCTCTAGGGCATATGGGTCCCAAAACTCTCCAAATTACATAACTAAACACTCCGGCGAGGGCCATAAGCAGAAACAAATGTGGGAAAGACTGTTATTAGGGGATCGGGCGCTAACTCTCAAAACGATCGACCAGATCGTTACATTCTCCTCCTCTTAAGAAAATCATCCGTCCTCGGACGAGTATAATGACATACCGGAAGCTGTGAAAAGATGAGGGTACTGGATGCGCATATCCTGCTCGGTCTCCCAAGTCACCTCCTTGACCGGTTGGCCCCTCCACTAAACCTTTACTTATGCAATATTCTTGGATCGAGCTTTCTGACCTCTCTATCTAATATAGCTACCGACTCCTCAACATATGATAAATCCTTGTCCAACAGGACTGAACTGAAATCCAAAACATGAGTCAGATCACCGTGATACTTCCGGAGCATAGAGACATGGAATACCGGATGAACTCCTGCTAGGCTGGGAGGCAAGGAAAGCTCATAAGCAACCTCCCCAACACGCCGCAACATCTCAAAAGGACCAATGAATCTCAGACTCAACTTACCCTTCTTCTCGAACCTCATGACGCCCTTCATAGGCGATAACCGAAGCAAAACCCGATCACCAGCCATAAATTCCAAATCACGAACCTTCCGGTCCACATAACTCTTCTGCCGGGACTGAGCTGTGCGAACTCTCTCCTGAATTACCTTCACCTTGTCCAGGGCATCCTGGGCCAAATCTGTACCCAACAATCGAGCCTCGCCTAACTCAAACCATCCCACTGGAGACCGACACTGTCTACCATACAAAGCCTCATAAGGTGCCATCTGAATGCTGGACTGGTAGCTGTTATTATAAGCAAATTCTGCAAGTGGCAAGTACTGGCCCCATGACCCTCAAAAATCCATCACACAGGCACGAAGCATATCCTCTAGAATATGAATCGTGCGCCCGGACTGCCTGCCATCTGAGGGTGAAAGGCTATACTCAACTCTACCTTGGTGTATAACTCCTGCTGAACGGCTCTCCAGAACCGTGAAGTGAACTATGTACCTCTGTCTGAAATGATAGATACTGGAATACCGTGAAGACGGACAATCTCCCTGATATAAATCTCAGCCAACCTCTCTGAGGAGTATGTAGTCAATATTGGAATGAAATGGGCTGACTTGGTCAGCCGGTCCACGATAACCCTAATAGCATCGAACTTCCTCAAAGTCCGAGGGAGTCCAGCCACAAAATCAATGGTGATCTTCTCCCACTTCCACTCTTGAAGCTCAATCTGCTGAAGTAACCCTCCTAGTCTCTGATGCTCATATTTAACTTGCTAACAATTGAGACACTTGGCCACAAACCCAACTATGTCCTTTTTCATCCTTCTCCGCCAATAGTGCTGTCTCAGGTCCTGGTACATCTTCGCGGCACCCGGGTGTATGGAGTACCGCGAGCTATGGGCCTCCTCAAGAATCAACTCCCGAAGCCCGTCCACATTGGGCACATAGATCTGACCATGCATCCTCATCACTCCATCATATCCTATAGTCACATTTATGGCATCACCTCGCCGAACCCTGTCCTGTAGAACCAGAAGGTCCATCATATTGGCGCTCTCTGATGCAGTCATAAAGAGAATATAGAGCAACCACACAAACTAATACCTGGCAAAGCTCTGAAAGATTCAACCTCACAAACTGACTAGCTAAGGACTGAACATCCAAAGCTAAGGGCCTCTCAACTGCCGAAAGATATGCCAAACTCCCCAAACTCTCCGCCCGGTGACTCAAGGCGTCGGCCACCACATTGGCCTTCCCCGGGTGGTATAATATAGTGATGTCATAGTCCTTTAGTAACTCCAACGACCTTCGCTGGCGCAAATTAAGGTCCTTCTGCTTGAACAAGTGCTGCAAACTCCGGTAATCCATGAAAATCTCACAGGGGACACCGTATAAATAATGACGCCAAATCTTCAGGGCGTGAGCAATAGCTGCCAACTCGAGATCATGAACTGGATTGTTCTTCTCATGCACTTTCAACTGTCTGGATGCGTAGGCAATAACCCTACAATCCTGCATCAATACCGCTCCAAGACCAATCCTTGAGGCATCACAATAGACTGTATAAGACCCTGAACCTGTAGGCAATACCAACACTGGAGCTATAGTCAGGGCTGTCTTGAGCTTCTGAAAGCTATCACACTCCTCAGTCTACCTGAACGGAGCACCCTTCTGGGTCAGTCTGGTCATAAGTACTGCAATAGATGAAAATCCCTCTACAAACCGGCGATAGTACCCTGCCAATCCAAGGAAGTTGCGGATCTCGGGTAGCTGATGACGGTCAAGGCCAACTCTGCACTACCTCCTCCTTCTTCGGATCTACCTTGACCCCTTCACAAGACACAACGTGTCCTAAGAATGCCACTAAATCAAGCCAGAATTCACACTTAGAAAATTTTGCATACAATTTCTTCTCCCTCAAAGTTTGAAGCACAGTACTCAAGTGCTGCTCATGATCCTCCTGAGATCGGGAATATACCAAGATGTCATCAATAAACACAATGACGAAGGAATAAAGATAAGGTTGGAACACATTTTGCATCAAATGCATAAAGGTTGCTGGGGCATTGATCAGCCCAAATGACATGACAAGAAACTCTTAGTGGCCATATTTGGTCCTGAAGGCAGTCTTCGGGATATCCAACTCTCGATTCTTCAACTGATGATATCCATATCGCAATTCAATCATGGAAAATACCCTGGCACCCTCTAACTGGTCGAATAAATCATCAATGCGAGGCAAAGGATATTTTTTCTTCACTGTAACCTTGTTCAGTTGCCGATAATCAATACACATACTCATAGAACAGTCCTTTTTTTTCACAAACAATACCGGAGCACCCCAAGAGACACACTGGGTCTGATGAAACCCTTATCAAGAAACTCCTGCAACTGCTCCTTCAACTCCTTCAACTCAGGAGGATCGATGCGATAGGGAGGAATGGAAATGGGCTGAGTGCCCGGCAACAAATCAATGCCGAAATCAATATCTCTGTAGGGTAGCATACCTGGAAGATCAGCTTGAAATACATCAGGGAAGTCCCTCACAACTGGAAGTGACTCAACTGTGGGGGTATCAACACTAACATCTCTCACATAGGCCAAATACGCATCACACCTCTTCTCAACCATCTGCCGAGCCTTAAGGAAAGAAATGACTCTACGGGGAGTATACTCTAATGTACCCCTCAACTCTAACCTCCGTAAGCATGGCATAGCTAGTTCACGGTCTTGGCATGACAATCAAGAATACCATGATAGGGCGACAACCATTCCATGCCCAAGATAACATTGAAATCTACCATACCGAGTAATAATAAATAAGCTATGGTCTCAAAACCATCGATAACAATCAAACACGACCGATATACACGGTCCACAACAAGAGAATCTCCCACGGGAGTAGAAACATAAACGGGGGAACTCAAAGAATCCCGAGATATCCCTAGATGCGAAGCAAAATAAGAAGACACATATGAATACGTAGAGCCTGCATCAAATAATAATGATGCATCCCTATGATAGACAGGGATAATACCTGTGATGACTGAATCTGAAGAGACGGCCTCTGAACGGGCTGGAAGAGCATAGTACCTAGCCTGGCCTCCCCCTCTAGGGCGACCTCGACCTCCCTCACCTCCACCTCGAGCTGTATGAGAAGGTGGAGTAGCAGCTGGGGATGGAAGAATAGCCGGAGGACCCGGTGGAGCATGTAGAGGCTGATAAGTCTGAGATGATGCACCCCTCCTAGCTCTGGGGCAATCTCTAATCATGTGACGAGTGTTAGCACACTCAAAACAACCCCTCTGAGGATACTGCGGCTGAGATTGACTCTGAACTGGCCTGCTGGGCTGACCGGTAATAGCACCTCGAGCAGAAGGCCTACTAGATACAGGCGGTGCATAATAAGGCTCTTGAGGTCTAGGAGGAACTGGAATACCAACGGCTGCTGGAAGAGCTGAATGAACTGGGCGACTCATAAAACCCCTACCATAGCGTGGTGCTAGCACACGAGCTCCCGAATAATGACCAGTCTCTGGAGACCTCTTGGCCTCCCTCTCCTCTCTGTCCCGAGCAAACATGCCCTCTATCCTTCTGGAAATACTCACTGCCAGTTGGTATGTGATATCCATCTTCATCTCTCTAGCCATACTGGTCCGCATACCGGGGTGGAGTCCCTCAATAAAGCGTCGAACTCTCTCTCTAACCGTGACAACCAAGGACGGTGCATGACGAGTCAAGTCACTGAAACAGACTACATACTCGGACACAATCATAGTACCCTGGCGTAACTGCTCAAACTCTGCACGCGTAGCATCCCTGAGGCTCTGGGGAACATACTCACGCAAAAATATCTCTGAGAACTGAGTCCAAGTGAGTGAATCTACCTCGTCCGGACTACTCAGCTCATAGGCACACCACCACTGATAGGCCGCTCCCCTCAGCTGGAAAGCGGTGAAAGAAACCCCACTCGTCTCTACAATGCCCATAGTGCGGTGAATGCGATGACACTCCTCAAGAAATCCCAAAGCGACATCTAAAGCTAGTCCGCTGAAAATAGGTGGGTGGTACTTCTTGTACCTCTCAAGTCTGAGCTGCTATACCTCATAAGTAGCTGCCCTGGACTCGTGTTGAGCCGGAGCCACCGGGGGTATCGGGATGTACTCTGGGGCCTGATCCATATGAACCCTCTGCTTAGGAATGCGGGCTATCGGGAGTAGCCCAGCCTGAGTCAGAGTGCTGAAAATACTCATGAACTGAGCCAATGTCTCCTGGAGAGCTGGAGCAGCAATAGGGACCTCCTGTGTGGGCCCTCCTACTGGAGCTGCTGTGGGCTTCTCTGTCGCTGCTCTCGCCGGTGCTCGGGCTGCACCGCGTGCTCGTCCTCTACCCCTGCCCCTACCTCTGGAAGCTCTAGATGGGGGCTCGGGTGCCTGATCGTCGGTCCCTCAGGTACAGGTCCTCACCATTTGTGAGAAAGAGTAGAATAGAGTTTTAGAATTTTGATGTCAGTAACTAGCACGACAAGGAATTCCAAATAATGTGATTGTTCTTAACAGTTACATAGCCTCCCGAAGATAGATACGGACGTCTCCGTACCGATCCGTGAGACTCTAATAAACCGACTTGTGACTTGTGACTCCTATGAACCTAGACGCTCTGATACAAACTTGTCACGACCCGATTTACCCTACGAAAGGTATCGTGACAGCACCTAGTCACTACGACTAGGTAAGCCTAAATTTGCGGATAATCTTAATTAAAAGCGATAAAAGTAAAATCAGGAAAAGAAAATCTAAGTAAGCATAACATAGCTGCTCGGCATGTACAAGTATAAATCCCAAAACCCGGAATGTCACATTTTAGTCACAAGCTTCTATACTACAATATCTCTAAACAAAGGGAAACAAAATACATATAGAATATCTATATAGACCAAAATGGAAGGTGACTCGGAGGATTCTGCGGACGCGGTAGAAATACCTTACGGTCTTCTCAATGACAGCTGCAACGACCACTAGCCACGTCTAACCCCAGTCAAGTAGTGACGAGGTCAGGTTAAATATGCTGTACTAGGGGGATCTCCCAGAATACGTCTGTAGTCCCCAATTTAAATATGCCATGCGAATGAACGTCAGACAAGGCTTTAATTTAAACAATTGAGCAAATCACAGGCAAAGAAAGAAGAAACATTTATCTATACATGGCGTACAGAGTATCAAATAAGCAGAATTGATATAAAACAGGTAGACATGCTTTTTCCTAATTTAAACTACACAATTAACATCTTAAGCAATGTAACAGGAGGAAAATGATTTATGGCATGTGAAGGAAAAATGGAATTTTAGCAACAAATGGCCAGTGTACTTACTTGTCACCTCACGTACACCCACACAACAAATATTGTCAAAACAACCTAAGGAAGTCCCCAAAACAGAGTTAGACAAGCCACTTACCTCGACTGCTCAACTCAACCCGAAATCACGTTCTTGCCAAGAGTACCCGACTCCGAATGGCCCAAATATATTCAATTCAATTGCATAATGTAAATATAACTTTAAGAAATTAATCTTACTAATTAATTCGAAGCTAATACGCGAAATTAGAAAAATCGCCCAAAAAATCCCTGCAGTTGGTTTCCTTCTCTGCAGTCAGGAGAAAGGATTTCAATGTTTAGTTAACTCTGCAGTTGGTTAGGAATTTCTACACATTTCCTCCATTGTGGTGGTATCGTCAGCATTATAGTAGGATGGATGTGTGTATCTTATAAGGTGCTTTGAGAGCATCAAATTCGTAGAATTCTGGCTATTAAGGTTCAGGGAGCGTCATTATGCTCAGATGATAGATTATGCGGTGTATGGTGCTAATTCAGCAAAGATACGTAGTTGTGTTCTGGTTCCTCGTGTCGTAGTTGACGTGGTGTTCACATATTAGAAACAGGCATGGCAGAGAATTTCAAGTGTTGGAACTGGGGTCTGCGTTTATTAAATGGATAAAATGGAATATCTTCAGATTTTATCAAGCTAATGTGCTCAACTGGGTTGTGGTAGCACGGGCAGGTGCACGAGGTGTTAAACAGTGATTTCAGATAATTCTAGGGCAGTTCATGGCACGTTCGAGGACGAACGTCTGTTTAAGTGAGAGAGAATGTAACGACCCGACCGGTCGTTTTGAGATCTAGCGCGCCGTTTAGAAGTTGGGAGTCATGAACAGCTTCATTTCGAGTATTGTGACTTGTGTGTATGGTCAGAGTTGAAATTTAGGAGGTTCGAAGTTAAATTGAAAGGAAATTCTCATTTCAGAAGCCTTAAGTTGAAGAAATTGAGTAAGACTGGAATTTTAAGTAAACGACCTCGGAATCAGGATCCGAAGGTTCCAGCAGGTTCGTATGGTGATTTCGGACTTGGGCGTATGTCGGGATCGGGATTTGGATAATCCGAGAGCGTTTCAGTGTATATTGTGGAAGTCAGCATTTTTGAAAAAATTTTCTAAGTTTGGCTTGAAGCGCATTTTAATAATATTGATGTCCGTTTGGGATTCCGAGTCTGGGAATAGCTCCGTATGGTGATTTTGGAGTTGGGAGCGCGATCGGAAGTGAATTTGGATGTCCGGAGGTCATTTTGAAGTCATTTGGCTAAAGATAGAAATTTGAAGGTTTTTGAGAAGTTTGATCGAGAGTTTGACTTTTTGATATCGGGGTCGGATTCCAATTCCGAAAGTTGGAGCAGGTCCGTAATATCGAATATGACTTGTGTGCAAAATTTGGGGTCAATCGGACGTGATTTGATAGGTTTCGGCATCGGATGTAGAAGTTTGAAATTTCAAAGTTCATAAAGCTTGAATTGGAGTGCGATTCATGATTTCGACGTTGTTTGATGTGATTTGAGGCCTCGAGCGAGTTCGTATCATGTTTTGGGACATGTTGGTATAATTGGTTAAGGTCCCGAGGNCAAGTTCGTATCATGTTTTGGGATATGTTGATATAATTAGTTAAGGTCGGGAGGGCCTCGGGTGGATTTCGGAAGGTTAACGGAATGAATTTCGGACAAAAAAAATAAGAAAAAATTGCAGAAAATTTCTGATGCATTTTTTTGACAGCAAATTGTGCGTCGAAGAGCTAACTTTGGAAGCGTATATATAACAATCGATAAGGAATCTGAACATTTGCAAAACATGTAAGTTGTAGATCGTGAAGTCTAGTTTTCAGAACATTAAATCATTTGTCATTTGAAGTTTTGTGCAAAACGTTATGATTGATTGAAGATGGCTGGTGGGGCAGTTTCGCCAGAATTTTCTGATGCGTGGAGCCGACTTTAGAAGCTCATATCTCGGAATATATAAAGAGTTATATGGTGTAAAACCTATCAAATTAAAGATCTTCTAGTATAGTTTCTAAATCTTCAAATCGTTTATTATTTGGATATTTCTACAAGAAGGTATGGGTATTTTAACAGAAGGTGTTCAACAAGGGAAAATTTTAATAGGATGTACAACCTGTACAGCACAAGTGCAAGGTACAACTCGATGGAGCATGGGCAGATTCTTTAAACACGAATTTTGGCCATTTTTTCATTTTTTTCATTTGACTTGGATGATTTCGGAGAGCATTTCAAGGGGGATTTCATCAAGCATCAAAGATAAGTTGTTTCTACTTATTTCCAAGTTAAATACAAGATTTATTACATAGATTGGATATGAGAAATTGGGGAAAATGTGGAGAAATTGCAAGGAACCCTAGAATTTGAGCATGAAAATTGTAACAAATTGTATATTTGAGTTAGTAAAGTTATGGGTATAATTTATTTTCTGGAAATTTCGGAATCCGGGCACGTGGGCCCGAGGGCATTTTGGTCAATTCCTTGAGCGGAGTTGAGAAATTATATAATCTGAATTTTTAGCAAATATTAGAGTATATTTTCATTGAATTGCCGTTATTTGGTACTTTTGGGACGTCGGCTTAGAAGCCGGGTATGGATCTTCAGAGCGAGGCGAGTCTCCTTTTTAACCTTGTAAGAGGGAATTGTCCCCATAGGTGTTCTATGTGCTGTGTGTAATTGTCTGTGGGGGCTACGTACGAACCAAGTGATGAGAGTCTGTGCGTAGCGGCTATTATTGCTATGTCCGGGTAGTTAGGCCCCACATCATGCTATGTTTTTCTACTCGTAATGAACTATATGTTATGAGCCCTGATTAACATAGTACAACTTAAGGCTACGTACGAGTAAGGCTACATGTACCCAGTGAGTATCCCGTCTAATCTCGAAGAAGTAGTGATGAGAGGTCGACTTGACACTCACTAAGGTCCAACAGTATGATATAACAATGATAAAACGAATAAAAGCGTAAGACATGTAAGACAGTGAGTAGCAATTATGTATAAAGCACAGAAATCCAAGTAAATACTGGAACGATAACAATGTCCACTTTCTTTTCCCCAAATATCCAATACAAGTCAATAACCATGGAACAATGCCAAATAATCATGCGCACACAGGAATAAGACAACCGACCGGAGTCATAAGGAAAAATAGCGATGCACTGCCGAGGATCGACCGGCCCGTCCCAAAAGTTCATGCTTACCATAGTCATGTATGCGCACTGCCGAGGATCGAACGGCCCGAACCATAAGTGCGTCTTTCAATGTAACCATATCATAACATAGTACAACTTCGTCCATGCACTGCCGAGGATCGAACGGCCCGTACAAAAAGTGCATTCTCAATTATATCATCTTTTTGCACTGCCGAGGATCGATCGACCCATCCCAAAAGTTCACCTTTCAATCCGCCGTGGCGTACGGCCCGCTCTCATGAGAGTGGAGGAAATCACACATCGCTCGCGGAATGTAAATTGCGAAGCGGTCACATGCACACACAATAACATATAAAACTTACTTTACATAACCAATTCCTTTCAATTCCACAATTTCCATAAAGTCTCCGAGAAAAGAAATATCACGCAAAATGATGAGTCCATAGCATATATGTCATTTGCAAGAAAGAGTATAAGGCATGTTGTGGCCCTAAAATTTCACGATATGGCACAATTCCTTTTTATATTACTTTCCGTAAAATAATTTCTTTTCCATTATTTAAATTTCATAAATGTCAGAGGAACAAAAACTACAGATATAATCAGGGCTCATAACATATAGTTCATTACGATTAGAATAATAGAGCATGATGTGGGGCGTAACTACCCGGACTTAGCAATAATATCCGCTACGCACAGAATCTCGTCACTTGGTGCGTACGTAGCCCCCACAAATAATTACACACAACACATAGAACACCTATGGGGACAATTCCCTCTTACAAAGTTAGAAAGGAGACTCACCTCACTCCGAAGATCCATACCCGGCTTCCAAGCCTCTATGACGACTCCAATGGATGCATGACGTCCCAAAACTACCAAATAACGGCGATTCAATGAAAATATATTCTAATATTTGCTAAAAATTCAGATTATATAATTTCCCAACTCCGCTCAAGGAATTGACCAAAATTCCCTCGGGCCTACGTGCCCGGATTCTGAAATTTCTCGAAGATAAATTCTGCCCATAACTTTACTAACTTAAATATACAATTTGTTACAATTTTCATGCTCAAATTCATCGCTAAAATAAAATTTTTATCAATTCTAGGAAATAAATATTACAATCCCACATTTTCCCCAATTTCTCATATCCAATCTATGTAATAAATCTTGTATTTAACTTTGAAATAAGTTGAAACAACTTACCTTTGATGCTTGATGAAATCCCCCTTGAAATGCTCTCCAAAATCATCCAAGTCAAATGAAAGAAATTCGTGTTTAAAGAATCTACCCATGCACAAAACTCCAAATGACAACTCGTTTAATGTTCTGAAAACTAGACTTCGCGATCTACAACTTTTATGTTTTGCAAATGTTCATATTCCTTATAGATTGTTATATATACGCTTCCAAAGGTAGCTCTTCGACGCACAATTTGCTGTAAAAAAAAATGCAGCAGAAATTTTCTGAAATTTTTTCTTCTTTTTTTTTATCCGAAATTCATTCCGTTAACCTTCCGCAATCCACCCGAGGCCCTCGCGACCTTAACCAATTATACCAACATGTTCCAAAACATGATACGAACTTGTTCGAGGCCTCAAATCACATTAAACAACGCCGAAATCTCGAATCGCACTAAAATTCAAACTTTATGAACTTTGATATTTCAAACCTCTACATCCGATGCCGAAACCTATCAAATCACGTCTGATTGACCCCAAATTTTGCACACAAGTCATATTCGACATTATGGACCTTCTCCAACTTTCAGAATTGGAATCCGACTCAGATATCAAAAAGTCAAACTCTCGGTCAAACTTCTCAAAAACCTTCAATTTTCTATCTTTAGCCAAATGACTTCAAAATGACCTCCGGACATCCGAATTCACTTCCGATCGCGCTCCCAACTCTAGAATCACCATACGGAGCTATTCCTAGACTCAAAATCCCAAACGGACATCAATATCATTGAAATGTGCTTCAAGCATAACATAGGAATTTTTTTAAAATGTTGACTTCCACAATATACACCGAAACGCTCTCGGGTTATCCAAATCCTGATCCGAACATACGCCCAAGTCCGAAATCACCATACGAACCTGATGGAACCTTCAGATCCTGATTCCGAGGTCGTTTAATCAAAATTCCAGTCTTACTCAATTTCTTCAACTTAAGGCTTCTTAAATGAGAATTTGCCTTTCAATTTAACTCCGAACCTCTTGAATTTCAACTCTGACCATACACACAAGTCACAATACCCGATATGAAGTTGTTCATGACTCCCAACTGCTGAACGACGCGGTGGATCTCAAAATGACCGGTCGGGTCGTTACAATATCCATGACTATACAATCTACACTCGGGTGTAGAAACTCATGCCCTCGACCCAAACTCCAAAGAATAATAAAATCACATGTTGAAATCGCAGGTGCATTTCATGTGGCGCAGTTGCGATATGTCCAAAAACAACAAGTGCACGCTATCGTGACTTGTTTCAAGATAAATCCATAAATATCAAAAGTGGTTTATATACATATTCCGTAAGCTAAAAATACCTCTTTTAGATAAAACGACAAAACTTAGAGAATAATCGAGTTTCACTTCAAATAAGCATTTTTAACCGTCACGACCATAGTCACTACTATATAATCTACACTCGGGTGTGGAAACTCATGTCCCCGACTCTAACTCAAAAAATAATAATAAAATCACATGTTGTAATTGCGGGTGCATTTCATGTGGCGCGGTTACTATTGTCCAAAAACAAACAAGTGCACACCATCGTGACTTGTTTCAAGATAAATCCATAAATATTAAAAGCGGCTAAAAGTAAAAAGTCTAAATGCACAATAGGCTAAAATACGTAAATAATCAGATAACTTAGGCCAAATATTAATAGTTAAGTGATCGTGTTAGAACCACGGAACTCGGGAATGCCTAACACTTTCTCCCGGGTTAACAGAATTCCTTACTCGGATTTTTGATCGCGAACAACCTAAAACAAAGTCTAAATTTCCTCGGTTTGGGATTTTAATAAACGGTGTCCGGGAACATTGTCAAAAATTCGGGTGGCGACTCTGAAAACTAAAATAAATCCCAAATCCGAATAATGTCACTTCAAGTGGAAAAACTTCCTTATTACCCCAGGGGTGAAAAAAGGAGGTGTGACAGCTCTGGCGACTCTGCTGGGGACCGAACCCAGAATCTCTGGTTCAGGGTTCAAGAATTCGAGCTTATATAACTGTTATATTTTGGCTTTCATTATCTGATTTTACGTGTTTAAACCTAATGTGCTAATTGCCGCTTTTTACCGCTTTGATATTATCTGAACAACATATAAACTGTGTCGAAACCCTTCTTCTCTATGAGTCTTCTAAATCATCTAGGAAGTGTGGACTTTGTGTGACTTCTTTTCTGTTAGAGTCATCAAAATTTTAGAACGAGGTACGGACAAGTTGCAAAGTCGGTGAAGCTTGTGTATTCCCGGTACGCTGCCCCGACCTCGGCTGGAGCTGTCCGCTCGGGTAAGCCTTGTCTAGAACAAAACCCCATGATTTAAACCTACTGTAACATAGCCTCATTCCGGGTCTCTAGTAGGAATGATTATTTGCATCACGTGCATTTGACTTAGGGGACTCAACACAGGGTTGGGTCCGTCTAGGACAGGTGAACCCGAAATGAAAGACCATCCTGATGCATCCTACTTGCTATGTGTACATTATTTTGTTTCGGTTTGTTTGTTGACTGGATAAAGAAAAGAGAATAACAGAAAAACCAAGATAGAAATAAAATAGGAGATTCATCCGATTTTTGAAAAAAACCCGATATTCAAAATCATCCCGAAAATCTGTCAAATTTTTTGAAAAATGGAGGAAAAGAAAGAAGGAAAATAGTATTTCAAAAATGAACTGAGTTAGTGCATATTTTTCAAAATTGTGTCAAGATTTCCCGAACTACGCATCGTTTGATTCTCACCAGTGTGGGATACGTAGGCAACCCTCATCGAGTCCAACCCTATTTTTTCGAAAATCAAAATACAAAATATGGTCGTAAATAAAGTTAGGTGACACCGTTCTTGTCTAAATAGCCAAAATGTCCCAACGGGACGCCAGCAGGCTATTTTTGCAAGAATAGCCACCTGTTGTGTTTTTCGAAAATTTTGACCCAATTTAGCAAACACAGATTTAAAAACTTTGTACCCGAAGTGTTGAAAGGCTGTATGCGCAAAGATTGTCCATTTTCAATTGGTTACGAAATATTTGCAAAAATTGCACTTTTTATTTTTGGTTAAAATAATTCACGACTTTGCTTTTTCTTAACCGGTCACTTTAATAAATGTGCAGGATGAGCACTGTCGAAAATATTTCCTTTAAAGTTGTCGAGGAAATTCCCTTGGGACTCCATATGTGGTGGAGAGACTTGGGGGAAGTCATTTGGAAATCCGCGGAAAAAGCTTTGGGCGGACTCAGTGGACTTTTAAAGATTAGGCCAAGGTTGGACATCATCGAAGATCTAATATCATTTTGGGACCCTGCTCACAATGTATTCCATTTTTCAGACTTTGAGTTGACACCCACGCTAGAAGAAATAGCGGGGAATGCTAGCCTCAGTGAAATCTCAGAAGCCGATATCTAGTAGCACCCAGGGCTGTGACTCCGCACAAGTTCCTAGACCTTCTGAGCATTAGTCGGGAAATCCAAGACTCGCACCTATCTGAGGGGTTCTGTACCTTTTACTTCCTATACAGTCTCTATGGAGATCCTCGGGGATTTGAAACTGACAACACTGGTCTGACTCACCCCAGGAACCAAACTAAATGGGAGGCCCGCGGGGATTGGCTTTCATGGTAGCATTCTTGGGTACCCTAATTTTCCCAAGGAGTGACGGACACATAGATATTGGACTCATGGGGATGGCCGACTTCATGATGAAAAAATCTAATGGCACTCTTGTACCGATGGTCTTAGCCAAAATCTACTATGCCTTAACAGTTTGCCATTCTGAGGGAAAATTCTTCGAAGGTTGCAACCTGCTCCTACAAGTCTGGATGATTGAGCACCTATGTCATCGCCCAGGCTACATGAATTACGGTTTGACTGGTTTAAATTGTGTTGAAGAAGATGGGACTCGGGTAGGAGGCCACGAATTCCCGGAGGGCACAGAAGCCTAGTTCTTACATTTGAGTTCATTAACTGCCGAACAAATCAAGTGGACATTCGGTTGGCTCCCTGTTGGCGAAGTCATCCATATGTCGGCCGGGGTGTGTTACTTTTTGTTGATGGGCCTCCGAAGCATTCAGCCGTATGCCCCACATCGGGTCTTATGACAGTTAGGAAGGTAGCAGGATATTCCATATGATGAGGATCTGAGTCAGCATGCCATTGAGCTATGCCCAAGAGCTGCATTTCAAGAGGACAGGGTCCGCCAGATCTGGCATCAGTGCAGATTTTTAGAGCCACAGACTCGGGTAAGAGATTTTTCCAGAGGGGAAGTGGAGCCGGGCTACACTTCTTGGTATGGTAGAAGGGGAAGAAAGCATCAAGATCCAGAACGACCTGCAAAAAGACCCAAGTGCAGCAATTCACTAAGCAAACACAAGAGCACTGGGCTTGGTTAGAAAATGAGAACAACTACCGAGTTACCATAAGCAAGTTGGAAGCCCAAATCAGGGAAATCAAATTTGAAAACATTCTACAAGCCGCCACTGCCGAAGGGGAAAAAAACATGCTAACCTAGGAAAATGAAGCTCTCCGAGCCCAGATCCAACAAATGAAAATAGCTGCCGAGAACCCGGAAAGAAGTAGAACTGAAGATAGGCTTATCAACAGTTTGAGGCAGAAAGTATGCAACTACGGGGATGATCTAGACAAAGCTAAAGAGGAATTGGCCAGAGTTCAGGAAAAATTAGCAAGAAGTGTAGAGGAAAGAGCAGAGTTTGTTGAAAAAATGAAAAGAAAATATGACCAAGAAGTCACAGGTTTGAAAGAAAAGGTCGCTACCCTCAAGAACGAAATGGCCAAAAAAAGCAAAAAGGTTCAAAGCGGAAAGGGAACAATGTTATACCATGATGGCTCAGATGGAGGAAGACATACAACAGTTGCAAGAGTAGAATCATAAGGACGCCGAGGTTTTAGAGGCTAGATCTCAACATATCGGGCGCTTACTCAAAGAAAAGGGTGTCATCAGGCAGAGGGTCAGAGAAATTGCTGATTATATTGTCACAAAATGCCAAGAGTGTGAAGATATGGCCCGGACTACCTTCTTCGCAGCGGTAATGATTTTCGTCCACAAGATAATGGATGACATGTACCGCCTTCAGCAAGACATGGCACGCAGGCCCGTTGCAAGACCGAATGATGTCCCACGAGCCCTGGAGCAGTAGAAGCACTTATGTATTCTTGATGTCCTTTTCGAGTGTGTATTACATTTCCCTGTTGCAGTCTTGTTTGAGTCTACTTCACGTCTGTTGTAGTTTTTTTTTCAAATTTCGAAGAAAGTATGTCAGAGTCTTTTGTGGTTTTAAATTTCCAAAAAACGTATGTTAGAGTCTTGTGTAATGAATGAAATTGGAAGTTTTATCTAATGAATGAAAATTTTGAAAATCAGAATGTTTATTTCCTTTGTATTTATTCATTGAACTACGTGATGATCTGATTCACGCGGCGTCGTGATACGTAGGCAATCCTCATAGGATTCGATCATAACCCTAAAAAGGAAAATAATTCGGGAAAGAGAAAAAGGAAATGGAGTGAAGAATAAAAAGATCAAAAAGAAAAGAAAGAAAAGAGTGACAAAAATAACAGAGAAAAACAAAGGGCGAAAAAAAAAGAGAAAAAAAAGAGAAAGAGAAAGTTCAAATTTGAGAAACGAAGCCGGGAAGAAACACACAACCGATGCAAAACATGTAGAAAGCGTTTAACTGCCTAGGTGCATTTCATACCCCAACGTGCGATTCCCTATGTGATAAATGCCTCAATCTAACGTTTTGGTGGTTCACTCTTAAAATGTTGTTTTTAGGTGGTTGGTTTTGCGGTAATCTAGCTTGACACCCGTAATTCACCAGATCAAAAGGGAGTGTCGAAATGACATCCGAAAGTCACCTACCAATCATCAACTCCTTTGAGGATGACCCAAGCTCGGTCATCCCGACATCTGAGTCAGCCACGGCTGAGAAAAACAAAATTCTGCGTTGCCGCATGCTAGAAATGTGGGACGCTTGGTCAAATGGTAGGGAACCGCCCAACACTATCCCTGGTTTCCCCGAGTTGACTCCCAGGATGGGCGGGATTTCCAATGTCCCTATAAGTTACCCGGCCACCCCGTTCGGGTACCCGTCTATGTCGGCTTACTTCGCCGGAAGGCCTTTTGAGGTTCTCCCCCAGGCACTATTTTCTGGTGTGTCTTCCAACATCTTTACCGCACTGCCGATCTCTACCACGACACCACCAACTGTCTCTGGGCAAAGCTTTGAGCCACCGGCTTTTACATTCCAAACACCGATGTTCCATCTAGACACGGCTCATGTTACCCCAAACTCATACCATCAACAACCACGGTACGAATCTACCGTAGGACAAGAAAAAACCGCAAAGAACCTCGAGCAAGAAGAGATGGCTCGAATAATGAAAAGCATTGAGCAGAGTCTCAAAAATATACAAGGACTAATTGTCAGAAAAGTGTTACCTATGCAGATTTGTGCATGTTCCCGAACGTTCACCTGCCTTTCGGGTTTAAAACCCCCAAATTCAAGAAATACAACGGACACGGGGAGCCCATAACTCATCTAAAAAGGTACTTCAACCAGATAAGGGGGGAAGGCGGAAAGGAAGAGCTTCTAATGGCATACTTCGGAGAAAGTTTGGCCGGGGTTGCATCTGAGTGGTACATGGACCAAGATATATCCCACTGGCATATATGGGACGACCTGACCCGAGACCTTGTCCGAAAATTTCAGTATAACGTGGACATAGCGCCAAACAGGAATTCCCTGTCCAATCTCAAGAAAAAATCATCAAAATGCTTCAGGGAATACGCTATCAAGTGGCTTGAGCAAGCTGCCAGAGTCAAGCCTCCGATGGACGAGATTGAGATGGTCAGTGTTTTTTTACAAGACCAGGAGGCTGACTACTTCCAAAATATGACGTCCGCAATGGGCATGCCATTTGCGAAAGCAATAACAATCGGAGAAATGGTTGAAAATGTTTTGAAGACCGGTCGCATTCTAAGCCAATCCGCCATAAGAGCAAATTCCCAAGCAATCCAGAGTGGGTCGGGGACTGCAGCTAATAGAAAGAAGAGAGAGGAATCTACAATGATGGCCTCCAATGTAAGAAACTCCCGAGAGCCCCGAGGCTACTTTTCTGATGCCCTACGACATTACTATCCCCACCAAGATGTAGCATATGCCGTGATGCCTCAACCCTACCCGATAATGAATGCTCAGCCGTATGTCCGGCCCCAACAACACTATAATCAAAATCGAGCTCCACCACCAGAAATAATCCTCCTCGCCAAGCTCTATATAATCCTCGGCCTCCACAAAATAATCCCCGGGAACCACCCAGGAGAACCCATTTTACACCTATTGGAGAATCGTACTCCAGCCTTTTCCCAATGCTGGTCCAAATGGGTCTGTTGCAGCCTGTACCCCAAAACAGGCAAAACCCAGAAACCCCCTCTTACCGGTAAGGTACTCGGTGTGCTTACCACTCGGGGGCTGAGGGACATGATACTAAAGATTGCTGGACCCTCTAACGGGCGGTTGAGAGCATCACAGAACAAAAGAAGGTGGTGCTAAGGGATGAAGAAGCTCCCAACGTGACCAATAATCTGTTGCCTGCTCACAATAACGGGCTGATTATTGGCATGATTTATAAAGACCGATATTTTGATCTGGCCCTAAAAGCTATCATCGCCATTGCGGATGTAGAAAAAAATCCCAAAGCGGCACCCATGCCAATTAAAGAGATGAAGAAAAGCAACCCCATCCCTCAGGCCACGGGAAAGGCTGAAACCAAAACAAAGACGGGACCTTCTAAAGATGTTGTTATTTATGTCCCCAGGACGCCTAGATAAGAACGGTTCACGTTAAGCCCTCCTAGAAGATTGCAATACAACAAAGCCAGGCTGAATGCCCCAAAGATGTACGTACCAAAGGGGACGTATGTGGCGCGGGGGCCAATAATTTCACCAAGGTTGAATGAGCTCGTGGTTATTAGTCGCGCATCACAGACTCCCATAAAGGATACCACTACCGTCCCCTGGAACTATAACAAGACGGTAGTGACGTACAAAGGAAAGGAGATCATAGCGGAAGCAATTGAAGCAAACTCATCTGAAAGATACCTCAACCCCAAAGAGCTAAACAAGAACAAACAGAAACGCTTTCCGCCTAAAAAACTGGTCAGCGCCGAGGAGGCAGAGGAATTATTTAGAAAGATGAAAACCTCTGAATATGTTGTGATTGAACATCTCAGAGAATCTCCCACTCATGTCTCACTTCTATCTTTTCTCATAAGCTCAAGTGCACACCATAAAGTTTTGATCAAAACGCTTAGTGAAGCGTATGTTCCAGCTGAAACTACAGTTGAACAAATGGAAAGAATGGCGGAATGATTCTTCGAGGTAAACCACATCTCATTCAGAAAAAATGACTTACCCTCAGAAGGGGCTGCTCACAATAAGGCTCTCCACCTAACCGCCAAGTGTGAAGGGTATTACGTAGAAAGGGTCATGGTGGACGGAGGATCTGGGGTCGACATTTGTCCTCTCTCAACCCTAAAAAGAATGGAGATTGGAACTGAGAGAATCAGGCCCAACAATGTGTGTGTCCGTGCATTCGATGGCATCAAGAGGGACACAATCAGAGAAATTGACTTAGTCTTGACAATTGGCCCCGTAGACTTTGAAGTAACATTCCAGGTTTTAGACATGGATATATCTTATAATTATCTCCTGGGAAGGCCGTGGATCCACGATGCAGGAGCTGTACCCTCGACCCTCCACCAGATGGTTAAATTCAAGCACGAAGACCAAGAGATTATGGTCCATGGGGAAGACGAGCAGTCCCATTTACAGGGACCCATCAGTCCCGTGCCTAGAAGCAAGAGAAGGTAGCGAGCATATCGTCTACCAGGCTTTTGAGATAGTGGTTGCAGACCAATGTGAGGAGCGAACCCCTTGTCCTCAGCCCTTCATATCAAATGCATCCATCATGGTCGCTAGCGACATGATCAAACATGGGTACAAAATCGGAAAAGAGGTCGGTGTATCCCTGCAAGGCATCAAGGAACCTATCACCTTGCCTACCAGTGAAAAGTTCTTCGGCATTGGGTTTCATGCCACCCCTGATGATGAAAAATGGGCCGACCAGCGTAAGAAATATGGTGGGATGTTGCCTCAGCCAATCCCACACATCACCGAATCATTTGTCAAGTCTAAGTACATAGAAGAAGAAGAGGAAACCTTCACGGCCGAGGAAATCGAAGGGATTTGTGGGGCAATGAGGCAGATGTTGCATGAGACTCATATGGTCCAATTAGGAGAAGGCTCAAGCACTGCTGAAGTGCAACATATGGGGCCTGATGCCAAGCTCCAAAACTGGAAGGCTACTCAATTCCCCGTTAGGCGAAAGTCCTGGTAGTCTAGCCTTGCCATCCTTTCTGCACTTCGAGTTATTTCGGGGTGTAACTCGAGTGTTTTTAGTTTATTATGTTTTCAAATTCTGATGTAAACCTTCCTATGTTTAAAAATTCAATGAAATGAAATTAATATTTCATAGTCTATGAACCTCTATCTTTATTCTTCCTAATTTTTGTTATTTTCTCTTATTTTCTCTTTTCAGTTCTAATAATGCGGGTTTTAATAAGATGTCATGCTTGCGGACTTCACGCCCAGATCTTGATACGCCATCTAACCAGGAAATAATGAATCAATCTAATAGCCTACCTATCGGGCGCCAATAAAAGAGAAAGTTTTCGCATGGGCTCATCATCTGATGCAGAACCGATGCGAGAGGGAGAAGCGGGGATTGATAGCTTTCAAGAACCAGTGGAAAGGAAAGACTTCTTCCCTGCATTCCTTCCTTTCCAAAAAAAGAAAATTAGTTTGGGCTGGCATAGGCATAAAAGATTTGATTGAATGAAGGAATATGATGAGGATGAGGCTTTTAGGAAAATAAATCGAGAATTGGAACAATTTGAGAATAAGCCTAAGCCAAACTTAAATGAAACATAACCGTTAACTTGGGTAATTCAGAAGAGGTCTGAGAAACCATGATAAGTATCTATACTGATGAAAAAGCTAGGGACGCTTTGATCCAACTTCTATTCAAATTCAAAGAAGTGTTTGCCTGGTCTTATGACGATATGCCCGGACTGATTGTTGACTTGGTGGTGCACAAATTTCCAACTTACCCCGGTTATCTACCCGTCCAACAAAAGAGAAAATTTAAAACAGACATGAGTAACAAGATCAAGGAAGAGGTCACTAAACAATTAAAAGCTGGAGTAATCTGAGTGGTCCAATACACCACCTAGCTGGTCAATGTTGTCTCGATACCTAAGAAGGACGGGAAAGTCCTAGTGTGTGTCGACTACCGAGATTTGAATAAAGCAAGTCCCAAAGACAACTTCCCACTACCAAACATCCATATCCTGGTTGACAATTGTGCTAAACATGAGGTACAGTCTTTCGTAGATTGTTACGCTGGGTATCACCAGGTTTTGATGGATGAAGAAGATGCAGAAAAGACGTCCTTCACCACACCCTGGGGCACCTACTGCTATCGGGTCATGCCATTCGGTCTAAAGAACGCCAGGGCAAACTATATGAGTGCCATGGCCGCCAATTTCCACGACATGATGCATCAGGAGATTGAGGTGTACGTGGATGATGTGATTATTAAATCTAGGACGCAAGACAACCATGTGCAGCATTTGAGAAAACTCTTTGAACGTCTGCGCAAGTACGATTTGAAATTGAATCCAGCCAAGTGTTCCTTCGCAGTTCCATCTGGGAAGTTGCTAGGATTTATAGTCAGCAGACGGGGCATCGAGCTGGACCCGACGAAGATAAAATCTATTCGGTATTTTCCACTTCCGAGAACCAAGAAAGAGGTCATGAGATTGCTGGGTAGGTTAAATTACATCAGCAGGTTCATCGCTCAGTTGACATCTACATGTGAGCCTATATTCAAGCTGTTAAAGAAAGATGCAACAATTAAATGGACAGACGAATGCCAAGACGCTTTTGACAAGATCAAATAATATCTTTCGAATCCGCCAGTGTTAGTCCCACCAGAACCAGGAAGGCCTCTGTTCTTATATTTGACGGTGTTGGAAAATTCCTTCAGGTGTGTTCTCGGGCAGCATGATGCGACCGGGAAGAAGGAACATGCCATATATTACTTGAGCAAGAAATTCAGTAGCTATAAAGCCAAGTACACATCGTTAGAAAGAACTTGCTGTGCTTTAACTTGGGTTGCTTAGAAGCTATGACATTATTTGTTGTCTTATACCACAGATCTCATCACTAGGTTGGATCCTTTGAAGTATATATTCCAAAAGCCAATGCCCACCGGGAGATTAGCAAAGTGGCAGATTTTTCTCACCGAGTTCGACATAGTCTATGTCACCCGCACGTCGATTAAAGCTCAAGCCTTGGCGGATGACCTAGCTGAAAATCCCGTCAATGACGAAATCAACCTTTGAGTACTTACTTCCCGGACGAGGAAGTAAACTCAGTTGAGGTAATTCCTGAAAACACCAACACTTGGAAAATGTTCTTTGATGGAGCTATGAATGCAAAAGGTGTTGGGATTGGGGCAATCTTGATTTCTCCCACAGGACAACACTATCCACCCACCGCCCGTCTTCGGTTCTTCTGTACAAACAACACTGCTGAATATGAAGCCTGCATAATGGGCATGAATATGGAAATTGACATGGATGTAGAGGACTAGTTGATCATGGGAGATTCTGACTTAATCATCAAGCAAGCTCAGCTAGAATGGGAAACTCGGGATGTTAAACTCCTTCCATATACACAACATGTGGAGGATATTAGCAAGAGGTTCAAAGCTGTCGAGTTCAGGCATATTCCTCAATGCCACAATGAGCTAGCTGATGCACTAGCCACCTTGGTTGCAATGCTGCCGTACACGGGTAATGCCCACATTGACCCCCTGGAGATTCAAATATGGGAAAGACATGGTTATTGAAACACGGTCGAAATAGAGCTCGATGCTCAGCCATAGTATCATGATATCAAAAGGTTCTTGAAAACAAAAGAATATCCGGAGAAGGCCAACGGAGACCAGAAGAGAACCATTCGAAGGCTTGCCAGCAGTTTCTTCCTAAGTGGGGAAGTACTGTATAAAAGGACTCCCGATCTGAATCTATTGAGGTGTTTGGATGCTAAAGAAGTCGAAAAGATTATGAACGAGGTGCATTCAGGAGTGAAAATCCTGGGGGCAGGATATTATTGGATGACCATGGAGAAAGATTGCTTCAGCTTCGTCCGAAAATGCCATAAGTGTCAAATACATGGCGATTTGATCCATGCACCACCTTCAGAATTGCATCCCATGTCAGCACCATGGCCATTTGTTGCCTGGGGAATGGATGTCATCGGGGCGATCGAGCCAAGAGCTTCAAACGGGCACATATTTATCCTGGTTGCTATCGACAATTTCACAAAATGGGTCAAGATAGTCACATTCAAATCTTTCACTAAGAAAGCAGTGGTGGATTTTGTGCACTCCAATATCATCTGTCGTTTTGGTATCCCAAAAACTATCATTACCAACAATGCCGCCAATCTGAACAATAACTTGATGAGGGAGGTATGTGAAGAGTTTCAAATCACAGACCGCAATTCCACCCCTTACCGGCCCAAAGCCAATGGGGCCATTGAAGCAGCGAACAAAAACATCAAGAAAATCCTCAGGAAAATGATTCATACTTCTAGGCAATGGCACGAGAAATTGCCTTTCGCACTATTGGGATATCGCACGACCGTGCGCACATCGGTTGGAGCTACACCCTATCTACTAGTTTATCACACTGAAGCCGTAATACTCGCGAAAGTTGAAATCCCCTCCCTTCAGATCATTGTCGAAGCAGAAATTGAGGATGACGAATGGGTCAAAACCCGGTTGGAACAGTTAACTCTAATTAATGAGAATAGAATGGACGCAGCTTGCGACAGGCAGTTGTACCAACAAGGAATGGCTCGCGCCTACAACAAGAAAGTGCGGCCTAGGAACTTCAAAGTGGGGCAACTTGTCCTAAGACATATCCTCCCACACCACGAAGAGGCAAAAGGAAAATTCACCCCCAATTGGAAAGGTCCATACATCATAAGGAAACTACTACCAAAAAGAGCGTTGTACTTGGGAGACATCGAAGGAAACGATCCCGAAACGACTGTCAATGCAGATGCAGTCAAAAGGTACTATGTTTGACCCTTTCCTGATGTGGGTGCTCCCGATCAAAATGACAAAGGCTTTCATTCGCGCTTCCCCAAACACTACCCAACTTTTGTAAACCCTTTGAGCCGGTTACTTTTCTTTGATTACCCTATTTGGAACCCGAAAGTTTTGTAAAAAAAAAGATGATGATAATGAAAAACAAAAGAAAAATCAAAAGAAAAACCAAAACAAAATGTTTCCCTGAACTACGTTCGACTTGATTCCGAAAGGATACGTAGGCAGCCTCTCCCTGGGGTTCAGTCACACCACAATAAAATTCAACATTTCTCCAAGAGTTTAAGTTGGGGCAAATATTATGTTTTCGCCTAAAAAGTTCCAAAGTTGTAACTCAATCCAAATTCTTTCTACCCAAAACCCTGTTCAAGTCCTTCTGGTCGATCGGCAGAGATGTCTAAAGTTGGAGGATGTAGATGTTTGAAGCTGATACAAACAATGAGAGAAATTAAAAATGAGAGAGTCTTATCGGTGAAAACCCACACGGGCACTGTGAGGCGACGGTAAGAAGAGAACTTAAAATGAGAGAGTCTTATTGGTGAAAACCCACATGGGCACTGTGAGACGATGGTGAGCAGAGAAATTAAAATGAGAGAGTCTTGTTAGTGAAAACTCGCAAAGAACACTACAAGGCGATGGTGAGAAGAGAAATTAGAGAGGTTAGTCGGCAAAAACCCTCTAAGGGTGCCACTAATCGAAAAGGATAATGGATCACCGGCACGGACACAGTCCGGGGCAAGGTTTCTCGATCTCGGGGTATTAGTCGTGATGAATTTCTGAGAGTTGGATAGTCTACACAGATCTTGCATCTAGTCCAAAAGGCATGTCATGTTCATTGAAGTCTGCATGCACTCCAGATAAGTCCTTCTTTCCTTTCCCCCGAAAGGGATACATTTTTTTTAAATTCATTGTCCATTCTGTCATTTATTTCCTTTCAAATCCCTTTCGGTCTTACTCTGTTTCCGAAACTAAGGCAAAGAAAGGATGGCAAAACTGATTTGCACGGGCTAATATGAAAAAGGCTCTCAGCCTCACCAAGGGCATTAAGTCGATCTTGACCGGCATTAGCGGCCGATGTTTCAAACTCAAAACCCTTGAAAGGAGAAAATCAAATCGAAGCGTCTATAAAGGCAGATGAAATGGAAAGGTTGTGTCACGACCCGAATTAACCCTCTGAACGGTCTCGTGACGACACCTAGTCTCTACGACTAGGTAAGCCTAAATTTGCGGAAAATAAGACAGAATAATAACAGAAACAATAAAGAAGAAGTAATATAATAAAATTTAGCCGCTCGGCATCTACAACTTTTACTTTCCCAAAACCCTGAATGTCACAAATCACAAGCTACGTACTACAATAGCTCTATACAAAGGAATGAGGAAAATGTATATATGTATCTATATCTCCTATGTCTATACTAGAGTAGGAAGGGGACTCGTGAGATTCTGTGGACGCGGCAGAATTACCTCGCGGTCTCCTGAGAAGTTGCTAAGATGCGCCTAGCCACAGTATTGTGTGCTGGTACCTGGATCTGGACATAGAGAAAATATGCGCAAGAAAGGGCGTGAGTACTCCACATTCGGTACTTAGTAAGTTCCAAGCCTAACCCCAGTCAAGTAGTGACGAGGTCAGGTTGAGACTCTACTGAGTTTTAAAATAAGTCAGTTATAAGTTTAAGCAGTGAAATATAAATAAGCAATAATAAACATAATTAACAGAAATGGAAAGGAATAATGAAAGAAAGATAGCTCTCGGCTCAGCACATCATATATCTCAACAGTAAATATGCAATGCAAAACAGGGGGAAAGCTCCCGGATCTCGGTCCGTAGTCCCAATTTAAATATGCAATACAGAAGTCTATCAGATACGGTTTAATTAAAAAGTTCAAGAAAACAACATGCAAGAATAAGGTAAGACTACCTAAGCATGGTGCAATTAGTAGCAAATAAGAGGAATTCAAGTAAGGACAAGTAGACATGCTTATTCCTACGCTAACTACTCAGTTATAACATGAAGCAGTATTATAGGAATGAAAATGAGTTATCATGGAAGGAAAAGTGTAATTTTAGCAACAATGACCCGTGTACGCACTCGTCACCTCACGTACACGGCGTCCACATAACAAAATCAGTATAAAAATGCCTAAGGGAAATCCCCAACACAGAGTTAGGCAATCCACTTACCTTGATTACGCTAATCAACTCAATACCACGCTCTTGCCACGAGTATCCGACTCCAGGTGGCCCAAATCTATTCAATTCGATTGCATAATGTAAATATCACTTCAAGGAGACAAATAGCTAATTATTTCTAGGCTAATACGCAAAATTAGGAAATTCCCCTAAAAGTCCCCCAGGCCCACGTCTCAGAATCGGGTAAAAATAATATTTTTCGGACACTCATTCACTCACGAGTCTAACCATATAAGAATCTCTCAAATTTGAGGTCAAACACCCAATCAAAACTCAATAATTTGGTCAATGAAGTACCCAAAATTTTCGAAATTAAAGGTGGGATTAAAGATTGGAATCATGAAAATTGATCTATAATGGATAGAAATCACTTACCCAAGCTACCTGTTACACCCCATATTTTCGTACGTGAGAGTACATCGTAAGTCAATTGATGTAAGCTCAGAAATAAGATTATATTTGATGTAATATAAATTAATTTAATCATGTTACATTGGAGGTTACACATATTTAAGATCATGAATAAAGAGTACTAAGAGGGTTGGAAAGCTTAGAAGCTAAACCAATTGAAGAAAATAAGTTTCGTCGAAAGTCGACGAGTTTGGAATGTTATAACATGTACTTTAGGGTGAGACTATGGTTCATTACATGATAAGGAGGTTATTCTATGAGTTAATTTTTATCGTATGATAGTTGTGTTCTACATTTTGAAGTCAAGCAAGTTGTGGAACAAAAGTCGGCAAAGGTCTTCACAAGTTACACTCATAATGTGCTAAATATTAGGTCAAATGTATCTGAGATTTTCTCCCAATATACTTGGAATTATTGGATGATATACCCACCAAATTTAATATCTATGAGTCTAGTTTCCAATGCATTAAACCGTTCCTCGATACGACGTAGGAGTAGAGAGATATTTGCAGTTTCGCGAGACTGCGCAGACATCATAAGTGACAAGTAGGTGGATCACTAGAGCTTTTTGAGAAATAGATTTCATGTGTTATATGAGGTCATATTGAGACATATAATATACCAAATGGAAGGTATTGGAATGTAGTTTCCAACTCTCTTAACCGTTCATTCATACGACATCGGGATAAAAAGATATAAGCGTTGAAAGATGGACCAATCCTAGGGTGCCAAGCTAGCTTAGGTCGGATTTCTCTTCATATTTCAGCATAAAACTACCATAGAACACCCATAAACATAAAATAAAGCTATTTTCTATGGTTTCAAAGAATAATATCATCTCGGGCATGAAATCAAGAAGCAATAACATCAAAACGATCCCTACGACGTAAGTGTCATTATACCACCACCTCTCCTTTTTCTTTGTAGTTAAAGTTTTGGAAGTTACTTCATAGTTAATAAGAATATAATATCTGTATTTAAGTGCTTAAATATCAATTAAGGTTTATAAATGTGTTTCCTAATAGTTAGAACTCACGGGACACTGATGGAAGCCGTGAGTTCTAGTTATTTGACTTGTAGCAGACTGTTTTGTGTTGCTGTTGGGATGCGTGTTTTACTAATGTTTTGTGGAGTTTTGGAGGAGGAAGGGTGTTTAGAAACACCATATATATGTAGGGTTGTGAGTTGGTCGTTCGTTGTAACATTTCCGAGTCGTTTTACCCGACTACGGTGGTCATCTTATGTATGAAGTGATTAGGTTGTGTGTGGACTGTTTTGGGAGGCTCAATATGATTATTATTGATGTTGTTTGGGCTGTTTGGTGATTTTTTTGACTTGTGTAAAGTCATATATATAGGGGAGGTGTTGTCCGTTTCATCGTAAAATAGGTGGTGGTCGATACATAATATTTATGACGCTTAAACGATAACGATAGTGTGGTTTCTCTTATTGTAGATTAAGGAGTTGTGAAATTTGCGTAGCTTGAGGTTGGGTCAGTATGTACAAGGTATGTGAGGCTATCCCTTTCCTTCTTTTGCACGACTCCGATTGTACGTAATGCAATGAACGAGCTTCCAAAGATACTCTACTCTTAGAAGCTAGCAGTACTTACATTGTTTTCCTTCTTATGGAACTATTGATGTTGAGGTTGCTTCTCTTATTCTTATGTTATAAATGTTGTTGGTACTTCCTGATTCTTATAAGATTCACGATGAAGAGTTATCCCTAATGATGTGTACGGAGAATATCGACCTTACGTCACTCTAAAATGTTCAGAATATGATTCCAATGAGTCCTGCATGAATTATATATATGTATGTATTTTACTCTACCGAGTCGTGCTATAGTCGGCCGGGTATGGCACCTATTGTGCAACCACTGATCAGTTGGGTTTACCGAGTCCTCTTTGAGGCAGGGTATGATTTGATGATGATGATGCCCACAGAGGCGAATGTTCTTTGATGATGATTATGCCCACAGAGGCAGATGTTTTAAAAAGATTATATATATATATGTATCATGCATTTCATGTTACTGTTAGAAGCACTCAGATGCTACAGGTTGTATCTCCTACATCTCTCTTTACATTACTGTTCTTATTTATGCTTTCCTGCCTTATATACTCAGTACTTTATTCGTACTGACGTCCTTTTTATTTGTGGACGCTGCATGTCGTGCTGCAGGTCCTGATAGACAGGTAGACGTAGCTCCCCCACCATAGTAGTCTTTCCTGCTCAACGGTTATAGGCGAGATCCCTTCTCCGGACTTTCCGTGGTCTTGGTATGCATTTTGTTATAGATGTTATGGTTATGTAGGGGCCCTGTTCCGGCTATGTTGCATTACTTATGCTTCTTTAGAGGCTCATAGACATGTGTCG
>ML250497.1:556-14726 GCA_005239495.1 Nicotiana undulata
CCCATGACACTCGTGACACTAGTTCCTGGCACACACGCGTAGTGTATTTATATTTTTGGGGTTTTGGGATGTATATCCATGTGTATGTTATATCTCGGCTTTGTATCTACTATGACTTACTTTCGCTCAAGGCTAGTATCATGTTAGTTGTTATAACTGGTAATCTCTGACTTGTTTAATTATATGGGAAGAGTAGCACTTGGTGTAGTTTGCGTTGGCTTGCCTAACCCCGTCGTTGGGCGCCATCACGACTCGGATTAGGATTCTGGGTCGTGACAAATATCTTTTAATTCCAAAAATACTAATTGCTTTTGTAATGGCAATTGGAATGATATTAAATCCTATTTATTCATTATCTATGTCACGCCAGATGTTCTATCGTAGAGCTATTTACTCGATCACATACATTTCTGGAACACCTCTAACAGAGGGGCAAATAGTCTATTTTGAAAGAGTTTATTGTCAACCTCTTTCAAATATGAATCTATCTGATTCAGAAGGGAAGAACTTGCATCAGTATCTCAATTTCATTTTATTTGAATTGAGATAATACCCCAGAGATATTTGACTTTACTTTTTTGTTTCCGAAGTAACTCTCATCAACTAGCACTAGTTTGAGGTGAACTAGCACTAGTTTGATGTCAACCTTTAGGAGTAATTCATCAAATTGGTTAAATCTAAAATACTCTGACACTCCCACTCCAGTCGTTGTTTTTTTTTTTTTTTATCATCTTCCGGATAAAGAACGAACAAGAGTAACTATGAATCGATTAAAACCTCATATTCATACTAGAACCACGATGAGTCAATAAAAATCAAGTATTCCCTGAGTAATAATCCTCGAATCATCACTTATTCCGGGTTGGTTAAATGTTGTTAATGAAAATAGTAATTCATTATTTTTAACAATAGGCCCTGGAGTCTTTTTGGTTCATCATGCTATTGCTCTTGGTTTACATACAACTACATTGATCTTAGTAAAAGGTACTTTAGATGCACGTGGTTCCAAGTTAATGCCGGATAAAAAGGATTTCGGTTATAGTTTTCCGTGCGATGGCCCAGGACGAGGCGATACTTGTGATATTTCGGCATGGGACGCGTTTTATTTGGCAGTTTTTTGGATGTTAAAGATCATTATCAAACTGACTACAATCCTTTTCTGTCCGTGAAGATCCCACCATAGCGCCTTCTACTTCTAATTGGCCATGAACTAGATCAGAATCATTCTTAACGAGTCCATAAGAAGTGATCCCATTTTTTTCATCGGGTCCGGATAAAGACCAAAGATCTTGAGCGACCGATCCGGCAGAACAACTCAAAAGATAAAGAAGTATCGTTAATCTCTTCATGCTCGTTCCAAGCTCGAAGTACCATTTGTACAAATAAGAATCCCCTTCGTTACATGATTTCTTCTTCATATAGATAGATATAGGATCTATGGGGCAATTACTTAGANATCCAAGCTCGAAGTACCATTTGATAGCACCTGCGCCAGTAGAGATTTCTCGATTGCGAAATGTATCGAAACCCTAGGTAGTAAAAAAAAGTGGGATGCTGTATTTCCAAGATTGGATTTCATGTTCGAATAAACCTCGTAATCGTAAGAAAGTGGGCTTTTTAGTTATGGGCCTATCAAAAGAAAAATTGGGATAGGATTCTATAGGATCTCCCCCCCTTCAAAATCGGACGTGAATGAAATGGTTGAATAATTGAAAAAGTAGATTATTGAGGAATACATTGAATGCTGAGATTACGCATTGAATTTCTGGTAGTAGATCCATAATCAAAAAAATGTTTGTGATTGTTCCAGAGTCTTTGTGAATCCATACGACTTTTGTTCTTCCATTTCTTGGTTCGAACTGTTAGTTGAGCTAGATGCAGAGGCGCATAATAGATCGATATGAACATCATGAGCTGTCCCGTAATAAAACCAGTTGTTGCTGATACCTNTTTCTTGATTTCATCCGTTTATTCATTCAATTCACAGTCACAAGGGGCCAGTTTCTTACATTGTTTTCGTTGCAAAATACTGAATATCTATCGACGCCATTACAATTCAATAAATTAAAAAAATTCGAATTCTCAATTCTCTACGACGTTTAGATCATAAAATATTTTCAGGAACAAGCAAATAAACTATTGCCTCCATCATCTCTTCCAAATTTATGTTCCAATATCTTCTTGTCATTTCTTCCTCCCCNCTTTTTCGATCCAAAGTGTTTCACGCGGGAATCCATCGTCTGTAGGATTCTTTCATAGAAATCGCAAAAGGGGTATGTTGCTGCCATTTTGAAAGGATTTAAAAGCACCGAAGTAATGTCTAAACCCAATGATTTAAAATAAAACAAAGATAAAGGATCCCAGAACAAGGAAACACCTTTTAAGTCATGTTTTTAACTGGATCAGACTGAAAAATCCAAATCCATTTTAAACGAGACAAACATAAAAGGAGGAAAGACCGCTCAATAAATGAAACTGCCGAAAGATTTTCCTTTGAACTGTTTGAAGAAGTTAAACTGGTACTTGTTGTTGCACCAGGAGCCGTTGCACCAGGTGCTAAAGCATGGGTGTTTTGTATCCATTGAGAAATTTTTTGGATTCTTTATTTATTTTTTTTTTTTATTAAGTTCAACTAATTTCCTTTCTACAGAACAACGGATTAGCAAATTCTATAGGTATCAATCATTTGATAACCAGAGTCATTCTTTGAACTTGGAGAGCGCAAGTACAATAGAGAGTTGTATACTGCATTCGGGAAGGATGAATCGCTCCCGAAAAGGAATCTATTGATTCTCTCCCAATAATTGGTGAATTAAGCGAAGGTACGGAAAGCACAAGGAAAGAGCAATAGACCGGACCAGCCTACAAAAACGAAACGGTCCCTCCGTAACCAGTCATCCATAATATCAAATAAATCATTTTCATCTTTGGTAAACTTACCAAGGGATATATTCATAGTGATGCTCCTATTCAACTACTTCGACCATTTCCGAGCACCTCATATCTTTTTCAGGGCGTCCTTTCCATTCACTCGGATTTCTTCTGTTTCATCGATTTTGTCCGGATCCCACATTTCTTCCGGAAAAAAGGGAAGGAGAAGGATAAGGATCTTCTTCAGTGGATCCCTCTTGTTCTTGTTTAGTCCCCTTCATTTCGGAAGCTGTTTCTATTTCTACATCTCTTTCTTCCTCACTTTCCACCCTTTCTTCTGTTTTTGAGGCTNTCCAAATAAGAACTGGGCAATTCATGGGTATACCATGAAGTTACGAAGGTTGTACCTGTGAACCAACCCCCTACAGCGAAATAGGCACAAGGAAAGAGAAATAGACCGAACCAGGCTACAAAAATGAAACGATCCCTCCGTAAGATTAATGACGAAAGGTTGGTTTGTTTATCCGCAATTGAAAAATTCAATATCGATTGGATCCGTTGATATGTGTTTTTTCTTTCATCTGCTTAAACGATTGTCGCGAGTAAACTTATAGGAATAATTGGATTTCACTTAGTTACAAGCAAGAAATAATAATGAAGAAATGAAAGTTATATAATTTTGACGGAAACTTCTGTATTTATTATTGCCTTCATTGCTGCTCCTCCAGTAGACATTGATGGTATTTGTGAACCTGTTTCAGGGTCTCTACTTTACGAAAACAATATTATTTCCGGTGCCATTATTCCTACTTCTGCAGCTATAGGTTTAATTGGTGGAATACTGGGCAATCAGAATTTTTTTCGAATAATATTCAAGAAATCATTTTAATAATAATAAGTTTGATCTGTTTTGCCGAGAAGGTCTACGGTTCGAGTCCGTATAGCCCTATAAAAATGAAAAATGCAAAATCAAAAAAATTGTATAATTTGCATTTCTTCATTATTATTTCTTGCTTGTAACTAAGTGAAATTCCTACAAAGCGTGATTTTTTTTCTTAGATCGAATTATAATAAAATAGATTCATTCAGTAACTTTCACAACAATCGGAATTTGACTTCCTGTTCCTCGGTCAACTCTCCATCATCTTTCTTTGGCTGAGCGACATGTATTTCTACGGTGCTCGTTTTTCTAATTATCAAGCGTGGCTAAGTGATCCAACTCACATTGGGCCTAGTGCTCAGGTGGTTTGGCCAATAGTGGACCAAGAAATATTAAATGGTGAAGTAGGCGGGGGTTTCCGAGGAATACAAATAACCTCTGTTTTTTTTCCAGATTTGGCGAGCATCATGTACTAGATATTTCAATAATGTTGCATCCGGTATTTTTGTTTTGTTCCAACAGTGTGATGAAGAATAGATCCAAGAAATAGACTTTTATTTTCAGTCTCTTATTTATTTATTTTATTTATTTTTATTGAATTTTCGATTTTCTAAAAGGAAAAATAGTAGATTATCTCTTTTTCTAACAGATAAAAGAATCTAAAAATAAATATTCGATTGAACTATCTTTTTTCCTTCGATCCGTGGAAAGATATACTCTGGGGTATACCCGTTATGTACACAAAATTGGCAGTTATTCTATTTTCATCATAGAATGATTATTCGGTCTTTTTTATTCTTTGTAATTTGTATCATGATTCAATCAAAATTTCTCGAGTTCTTCGAATTCACCGAAATCGGAATAGTTCCTATACTACTACATTAGTATGAAATCGAATCTCCTTGAAATATTTCTTATTTCTTATCGATTCGTGTCAAAAAGGAATAATTGGAATAGAGGATTCATATCTTTTGTTTTTTTCTTTAATAGACCACCTAAAAAGGAATATTTATTATTTGATCCATATCCTGACATAAGAAGTCCAACGGGAGAAATACTTGAAATGGCAATCCTGAAAAAAACACTACTAAGATCGGTTAGAACAAGGCGATCACCAAAAGGAATTACTGAATAACTTAGAAATATGGATATTACTGCTATGGATGGTCCGATACTGAACGGAAAATAGATGTAACTCCAGTTTTTTCGGAATTGGTAGTCAATCCTATTTCCGATACGCTGGACTATGTAATGTACTTTATCTGCTGGGTTACGGGCATGCATTTTACCAGAGGTTTCTAATCTACCCTTGTGTGATTCCTGTTGAAGCATATACTCGGGGGTGGGTGCAGGGAGGACGATTTTAAAGCGGACTCTCTCCCCTTCTTCAAACTCTGATTCATATTTTTCATAGAGAAATCTCTGATCAAGGATATAACAAGAGTCGTTTTGCATCATATCTAAGGGATTCCTCGGTTCGGGCCGAAGAAGCAATGTCACTCGATCATTATCAAATGACTGCAATCTTTTTCTGTCCGTGAAGATCCCACCAGAGCGCCTTCTACTTCTAATAGGCCTTGAACTAGATCATAATCATTCTCAACGAGTCCATAAGAAGTGATCCCATTTTTTTCTTCGGGTCCGGATAGAGAAACAACTCTTGTAAGGAGTCCTATTAAAACCAATAAATATAGGCCTGCCTGCCATCCACACCAGAATAAATAGAGTTTTCCGACTTTCGTCCCTGCTCGACGGGTGGGTCTTGCAGTCAAGCTCCCTTATGCTTTTGCACTCGACGGCCAATCTCCGTCCGGCCTATTTCCACACCGGATATATCGTACAACCCCTTTAGAGTATCGATGGAACATGATAGAACATTCATATTGCCTTGCCCTCTGAAAAAATTGAACTTTAAACAAAAATTTTTGATTCAACCATCTCTTTGTCTACTTGAATCGGATATTTTGAATACCAACTAAGAATACTAATAAGTAGGTCATTTGTGGAACGTGGGAAGGGCTCGTGCAGCTGTAGCAGGATTTGAAAAAGGAATTGATCGTGACTTTGAACTTGTTCTTTTCATGACCCCTCTTAATTGAGATGAGACAGGAGATCCAATGCTTGAATGAAGTAAAAATCACTTTGATTCAATCATACATCTTGGAATCAGCCTAAGTATTCATTTTTTTTTTCCAATTCATTTTATCTAATTTATATCTAATCTATTTTTCTGGCTTGGCTAGGTGGGATAGCCGAGCCATTCCCTTTTCTTTCGGATAGCAGGTTGGGCAAAACCACTAAAGAAAAAAAATCTATTCAATTAGCAAAAAAGGATAGAGAGGGATCAACCAAAGATCCTACTCCTCTTAGAAAGGGGAATGAATCATTTTTCCGATTTTTCATTTTGTTTTAAGGCCCCGTCGACGAAAGAACAAATCGGAAAATAGTAAATTTGATGAATATTCATTTTATACGGTCTCATCTTTATCACATTTTTTCGTCTTCCAAGTCAAAAATAAATTAGTTCTAAACTCCTTTCTTTTTCCATTTAGCTTTTATTGTTTGTTTGGGTTTGTAACTATGTGACCACTGGAAGTGGAAGAGCTATTTCTATTGCTATTTCACGAGGTAATCTACATCGATGTAATGAAAGTGAAGGACCCACGACAATGACAGAACGTAAAAATGATAATGATAAATAAATAAAGGAATTTTGGATTGGGTCAGGAATCCAAGTTTGGGGCGGTATGGATAAAAGAACTTCCTATNTCTGAATAATAGCTTGAAGCGGGTTCAAAAGATCAACTGTATGGAGTTTTTACTGTCTATTACCATAGATGGATTTCCAGAACGGGAGGTTGACATCCCCCCTTTTTTCTTTTGCAATTAGATTCTTTTCTTTCTATTTCTATTTTATTTCATTCCTATTCTCCTTTCTCAGAAAAAAGGGCCTTTAACCTTGGAACACGAAATAGATTAAGAAATATTTGAACTATGATTCATACTTAATATTCAGACCTCGTGTCCGGGCTCCAAAAAATTTTCAAACAAAAATTTCTAATTTCTAAACCGAAAGATTCTTTTTTTTTTTCAACCCCTATTTATATTTTGACCAAAAGCAAAATTAATTTGGAAAAAGAATTGATAGTTTCTATTTCTGTTGTATCAATTATCATTTAAACGATCAACTTCTCCCATAACGATATCTATGCTACCTAGTATTGTCATAATATCAACCAAAGAACGCCTCCTTCCGGGGGGGGGGGGGGGGGGGAAATTGATAAAACCTGGTGGGCGAATTTTCCATCTCCAAGGAAAAACGCTCTGATCTCCTATGAGAAAAATTCCCAATTCTCCTTTTGGGGCTTCAACTCTCACATAAAGTTCTTGTTTCGACAATTCAAAAGTTGGAGAAGGTTTTTTACTAATAAACCGATATTCAAAATCATTCCATTCAGGATCTTTTAATCTGTCAAAACGTCGGATTTCTAAATTTTCGTAANCCTTGTGTCAGGACCTAGGGCAAAGGGACAGTCTCAGGTAGATATTTTATATGGGGCGTAGGCCTCCCAAAAGGTAACATAGGCGTGCAAAGGTTTCCTCGGGCCGGACGGAGATTGGTCCTCGAGTGCAAAGGCAAAAGGGAGCTTGACTGCAAAACACACCAATCGAAACTTTTCGAATAAGTATTACGTAATCAAATTCGGTTGAACGAGAAGAGAAAATCAATCCCTTTGCCCCTCATTCTTCATGTAAGGCCCCGAAATATTTTTGCTAAGCAATATAGAATTCGGGGTGCCAGGTAGACTAATTATAATATTGTATGAGCTTTAATTATAATGTAAATAAATTGGATGTGGTGGCTAAGTGTATGAGTAAGTAATTTGAGGTCCAAGGGGAAGCCTAAGGCTAGGCCAAATGGGAGAATTCCATAATAGGCTAAAATTCCAAAGGTATTTGCACTAGTACACACTTTGAAGGAGCATATCTAATTATGTATAAAGTATTATGTGATTAATAACCTATCAAATGAAATGTCTTTGAGTCTAGTTTCCAACGCTTCAAACAGTTCATCATTTGGACATTCCTACGCAAAGTTATGGGCATATTACCGAAGGCTGAAAAAATGCAACCCTGTGTCAAATCTGCGATCGCATTTCATGTCGCGTGTTGACTCTGCGATCGCAGATACGTCGCAGACTAGGCCAGTGTATCCCAGTTTTGGGCAGCTACTTTGCGATGCACTTTGAGGCCCACATGTTGGTTCTGCGGTCCATTCTGCGATCCCAGACCCTGTTACGGAGGCTTATTTTTCCTATTTTTATAGGAAAAATAAGGGGGCTAACTTCATAATCATCCAAATTTTGCTCAAGTCTTCAAGAATCAAGAAAGATAATAATAGATTGTCCTCCATCCGGGTAATCCCTACTTCCAAAAACTTCATGCAAGAAGTTAAGAGTTCAAATATGTTGTGAGGGTTAGAAATAGGCCATGCATGTGGAACTAAGTTGTAGTATGCGTTGTAAAAGAACTAACTTGGGTAGTTCATGTTAAAATTTGGGTGAAGGAAGAAGATATTGCCATTTCTAAACCTTGTAGTCTACTTCACATGCTAGGTGGTTGATGAAATTCCTAAGAGAGTTATATCATGGTAATCTTCCTAATTATTAATCGATTTCCGCTACCTCCTTATAGATTGATATGGCTAGAGGTGTTGGTGTATTGTCTAAACTTAAGTAAGAGCTCTTTGAGGTATGTATGACTAATTTTAATCCTAGTAAAATCCCTCTTGTTGTGGTAAGCATACGATATGTGTACTTATATGGAAATATGTGAATTGACTGTCTAGTTGATTGCTACCCCACTATGTTAGATGAGATTTTGAATTGTGACTTGGCATGCCCACTTTATTATGTGAAAAGATGGTAGTTGTTTAAAGTTATTGATATGAAGCATTGTAAATAAGTTGATGGGTTATGGCAACACCTTGTGCATAAATTGCTGCTTGATGAAAGTTTGGGGTGCTTTGAGTCCAAGTAAATGATTTGATAAATGTGAATTTGTGATCCTGGAAAGGAAGGCCCATGTGATGTAATTGTTTGGTGTTGTTGTTGAAATTGTGATCCTTGAAAGGAAGGCCCTTGTGATGAAATTGTTTGGTGTTGTTGTTGAAATTGTGATCCTTGAAAGTAAGGCCCTTGTTGTTGAAATTGTGATCCTTGAAAGGAAATTCCTTGTGATGAAATTGTTGGTGTTGTTGTTTTTTAAATATAAGTTGTCAGGCGGGGTCGGGTTGCGCGCTGCAACACGAAGTAATAAGGTGTGGGTTGTGGTGACAAGGTTGAAAAATATTGTCAGGCAGGGTCGGGTTGCGTGCCGCAACACGAAGTAATAAGGTGTGAGTTGTGGTGATAAGGGTGGCCGAGGTAATAAGGGTGGCCGAGGTAATAAGGGTTGACGAGGTAATAAGGGTGGAAATGTGATCATTATCACTATTGATATGAAATTGATGAAATTTGTGAATATAGTGGTGTTGGAAAGGGAAAAAGGAGAGATTGTAAAATTGTTGACTTTGATTGTCTCTTTCCGTGTGTTTTGATTGTTGGTCCTAATGCTGTCCTTTTTCTTATGTGTGTATTGGTTTATTGTACCTGGGATAAAGTTTGTTCATACATACTAGTACTTTGTTGTTGTTGCTGTTGTGATGTAAATTATTGGTGGTGTTGTTATGAAGCTGTTGGTCCTATTACTGTCCTTTTTCTTATCTGTGTATTGGTTGATTGTACTTGGGATAAAGTTTGTTCATACATACTAGTACTATTCCATAGTACTAACGTCCCTTTTGCCGGGGGCACTACATCTTTTATATGGATGTAGGTGGTCCCATAGCAGGTAGCTCAGCCCGCCATTAGTGGTACCTCCCCTTCATCTCTTCAGCAGTTGTGGTGAGCCCCTCTTCTCCTCGGGGTCGTGTGTGGATTATACCACCCTCTTTTGCTTATGTTGTAAAGGTATAGCTGGGGCCTTGTTACTGGCAAGTTATGTAAAAATCCCTAGTATTCGTAGAGGCTCCGTAGACATGATGTGGGTGTATATATGTATTTTTAGGTAGTAACAGTACGTACTCGGAACCATGGATCATGTTGGAAAGTTATGTATGTATTATGTATGTTTGAATATCAGTCGTTGAAATGCTAAAAGAGGAAAGAAATGGAGATATGTTGTAAAATGTACTTTGAAACTAAAATTGGCTAACTCACACAAAATAATGCATGTTATGAACGCGGGGTAATATGTTGGGCAGGAAAGGCAATCCAGCTCCGCTTGACTGGGTTCACCCAGTTGGGCACTGGTCTCGTCCCTCGATTTTGGGGCGTGAAAAACTTGGTTTCAGAGCCTAAGGTTTTAAAAATGTCACAGGATGTCTCGGAGCCGTGTCTAGTAGAGCCCTTCTTAACGGTGTGTTGTCGACCACATCTATAATTTGTGGTTTACATGGACATTTAGGAATTTCACCCTTCTTTGATACTCCAACCGTGCGATAGAGCTCCAGTTAGGGAGTTAGTTTTCTCTCCAAGCCTTACTTTCAAAATGAGCAATCATGATACCATAATCCGCATGTTTGAAGCCATGAGGAGGGAATGATCCCACTATTAAGTCTGAAGGGACTGCCCAAGGGCTTGTTAGGAGAATGTATTGAGCTGTGGAGGGATTGGTAGAAGCTATCGCTAAGAGGGGAGTGCCCTTATCCCTATTGATGTCCCTGCACCACCAAATCCTATAGTATATCGGTATGGTACCAACGTGCTCTTGTTGTGTATGTACATCCATATTGAAGAACCTTCATAGGCATGGTCTTAGTGAATGTTGAGTCACAAACCATTGCATGCACCTACTCTTTGAACGAGATCCAATATTTCTTGAATTCACTCTACCACAAATTTTCTTATATGCAATCTTTTATGATATCGAGCACTATGATCATGTCCTTGAATTGAGTTGTACCTATAGAATTACCATTTCCAACACGCCTTTCTAAACTCTAACAAACGACTATACCCGAAGCATTTCTCATCGAATGAAGGGATGAACCATTATCATATGTTCGCACAAAATAAAAAGATATCTTTTCTTGGCCCTTTTCTTCGGGTTTCTGCTTCAATCTGAATGTTGATATAGGTGAAGATCTTGCTTTGTTTCATCATCATCTCTAGTATGGTAGTGCCCTCGCTCTATCTTTGTTGAGGCTTTCATTTTGGCCTAGTGGTCGGAATCGGCTAAATTTTTAATTGCTTGGCGAGAGTCTCCCTCTTCTCCGACAGGTTATTTTCTGAATTTGGTCTGCTCACTTACTTTTAAACATTATTAAATCTCCATCGAAGCTAGGGTCCTTCGAGCCTCCATGTAGTTGGATCGTGCTACTTATTCTTGTTTCTCATCTTATTCTTGAAGGTTGTTCTTCTTTTTGTTATAAGGAAGACGAGCATTTTTGCTCCTCCTTTGGATTGCATAATACTTGTTTAAGTGTCGTTATATGTTAATTGCTCCATGTTGCTACAAATCCAGCTGGTTTTGTTTTATGTTTGCAGTGGCTCCACTAGCCGTGAAGCTCTTGAGTTACTCTTAAAATCTCAAGTTCTTTTTTTTTGATTAGCTACTTTGTCGTACCTGGCTTTCCTATAGTTGTTGACCCATTCCTCAGTTCCGATCTCAAGGGCCTAAGGAACAACATAATTGTGTCCTTGGTATCTAGAAATACAATTTCTTTTATCAATGGTGATGCACCCTAATTCTGTACCAATTCCGCTGAATCTAGAAAATGGGATAGATTTAACAATACCTTTATTTTCTAGTTAACTAGTTTTCGTCCCTCTGATATTACTGGGGTTTTCAGTATTCTAACATAACTAATAAGGATATGGTATTATAGGTGGCGGGGGCAAGTCAATCCATCCTTTTACTTTAACTACGAGCCTGCTTCATTTACTATCGGTTATACTATCCCTTCTCAATCATATTCCCTTGGAAGCACTATCGTTAAAGGTTGAACTCTGAACCAGAAAGAGCAGCTCTAATTTTAAAATACTTCTAGATATATGGTCAATGGATTAATAAATGCCACAAATTACATGGGTTCCCACTTCACTTCAAGTTCATCAAGGGTTGATGGCATGCCACAATTTCTGAACCATCTATGCATGTGCTAATCTAACAATCCTCTTCCCATCCGAACTCTCACCTTTTAGTTTTGGGGTTCACCAAGGAGAAACACACCTAGTAACACATTCATATGTCAAGCCTTCCTCTCGGCCAAGCCTTATAGCATCTCCCAATTTGGTCGGTAATAACTGGTTGTGTAGAACTGTGGTGTAGTGCTTCGTTACGAAGCATAGTTTCTAAACAGAAGTGGAATTTTTTAAATTTTGGAGCTATACATCATGTGACTATATGCAGAGATCTTCTTTCAAAAACGTAAAGGTCCTCGTAATCCCTTATATTATCACCTTTCCTAGTGGTTACAATGCAAAGGTCACTTCTATAAGCTCTCTCACTTTCTTTTCATTTGTCTTGCATCACGTGTTGTTTACCCGTAATCTTCAATGCGATATTATCTCAATTTCTCAACTAGTTATCCAACTATATGATCTAATTTAATTAACATCACTTTTATGTACTCTACAAGCGCCCTGGGAATGGGCAAATTTCCCCTTACTACAATGTCTTCAACTCTGTTTAAGCTTGTTGATTCCAAATGGTGTTCTTAGTTGTGTTGCCTTACTATCTATTTTCATCTGGTAACTCTCCTTGTGAATCTAATTTCATGCCTTATGGCATCGAGGGTCGGGGTATGTTCCTTTTGTTATGATAAAAAGATATTGCTCGCACTCCTTGTGAGATTTTCTCCTAAACGATCATCTACCTGCTCTGCTTGTCCATGTGACTAGGTAACTTGGGTTACTCTTCTCCGATAAGTGCATCAAGACTTCTCACCCTTTCATAATTATTCATATGGTCACTTCGAGGCCTTGTTCTACACTAGCTCGTAATGATTTCGAGTACTTTCTCGCCATCGTTGATGATTTTCTAGGGCTACGAGGGCATGTATCATGGGTTCAAAAAGTAATGATTTTCCTTAAAGTTCAAGCTTAAATTGCCATGATTTCAAATCAAAGTGTGTCCCCTTTTCAAAAGTCTTAAATGGGTCGGATTTGATGAGTTTATGTGACTTTATACTCACTCGGCTTCTAGAAGTATTGACAACGTCATGGTCATGTATGGGAAAATTTGCTACCTCTGGCATTCCACCGCATTGGGAAGTGGTAGATTGTTCGAATTATGATAACCTCATAAGTAGATGACTTCTTTTCCATCTCATGCGCTTGTGGCATAGAGTCCTTGTGTCGCTTATTGTTAGGAGTGAAATCAAATGTGATGACCCAAAAGGTCATCCTAAGTAATTCCAGCTAAATCTGTGTTCCGAGGCCTCGAAAGTCTCTGTTAATCTCACCTCGATATGCGTGCGCAGCCCGGGACAGGTAGCTCTATTTGAAAATTTGATAAAAATGGTATTTTTGAATTGAATAATTGAATAAAGTTTACTTTGGTCAACATTTTTGGTAAACGGACCCGGACCCGTGATGTGACAGTCCTGGAGGGTCCGTAGGAAAATATGGGACTTGGGCGTATGCCCGGAATCTAATTCCGAGGTCCTAAGCCCGAGAAATGAATTTTTAAAGGAAATTGTTTTCTGGAAATAATAAAGGAATTTGAAAATGAATAATTAAGTGAAAATCGTGTTACTGGGCCCGTATTAAGGTTCTAGAGCCCGAAACAGGTTTATTATATGTTATTTGTCTTATCTATGAAATTTGGTGTGAAACGGACTTGAAACGACGTGATTCAGATTAAAAATGGGAAATTTAGAAGTTTATGAAGTTTGAGAAAATTCTAAGAGTTGTGAGGTTTGATTCGATGTTCTTGATGTTATTTTGGTGATTTAAATGCTTGAATAAGTTTGTAAGATGTTTTGGAAGTCGTGTGTGTTTTTGGTTTTGAGCCCCGAGGGCTCGTGTGAGTTTCGAGTAGCTAACGGGGTGTGAAAACATGAAAAATCTTGTGTGATGTTGCAGGTTTCTGATGTCTGGTGTGATACCCTTCGCGAACGCGGCCAAGGGCTCGCGAACGCGAAGGGTAAATAGTGTGGCTTGGGTTTTGTTCTACGCGAACGCGACGCCCCTCTCGCTAACGCGTAGTATTATAGGGTGGGGTCTGGGGTCAGGTAGGTTGTTCTTCGCGAACGCGGGCAGAGGCACGCGAACGCGGGCAGAGGCACGCGAACGCGGAAGGTTAGGGAGGCAGACCTACGCGAATGCGGCCCTGGTTCCACGAACGCATAAGTCCCAGCTGCCAACCCTTCGC
>ML250498.1:0-74876 GCA_005239495.1 Nicotiana undulata
CATTCAAACCAAGAATCACTCTCCAAAACCCCTTAGATCAAACTTAGGATTTGAAGAAAAAAAAATCAAATTGGCTCATCAATATGCCGAACGGGTCTATACTGCTCGGAATGACCCCAAATTTTGCGGACAAGACATAAATGACTATATGGAACTATTGCAAGTTCCGAAATTCCATTCAGACCATGATATCACGAGGTCCAATTCCAGGCTGAATCCCAAATCTTATGAAATCCTGAATTCCAGTTCAGGTGCCGAAATACTCTCGGGTCATCAGAAACCCGAGTCGAACACACTTCCAAGTCCGATATCATCATCTAGAGCTGCTGGAGCTGTCAGAACTCAATTTCGAGGTCGTTTGCTCAAAATGCTGCTCGGAACCAAAATCAGCCAAATAGGCTAGCCTTCAGGAACCAAGTGTTCCTGAACTGGCCAAATCACTTCTGAATCTCGATCTACCTGCCCACACAAGTCATAAGGCACGAGTAGTTGCTATGGAAAGAGTCATTCACGGGAACGGAGTCCCAACACACAAAACGACCGGCTGGATCGTTACAGATATGGTTCACCTAGAGCGTAGTACATGCGAAGGAATACCTTTTCCAGGAGTTCTATGCCAATGTGGCGCATATCAAGAAAGGCACAAAGGTAACTAAAGTTAGGAACCTAAAGGTGCGTTTTGACCAGCACACATTGAACACCTACTTGTGGTTTGATGATGTCGAGCCCACACTGTATTTGGAATAGTTTGCATTGGGGGATGCAACTTGTCCATGGCTAGATGAGATTCTAGCATCTCATGGGCCACCAGAATCATGGATTATAGCAGGGGTGTCTATTCAAAGAAACACCCTTAGTTTTGAGGAAAAGGGGTGGCAGACCTTTGTATGTAGTCGACTAGACCCGAGTCATAATGAGACATACCTTCTTATCCCGTGGAGAGTTCTAATTGCCTCCATCATGTCCAGTTACCCAATTAATGTGGGTGCAGTGATAAAGAATATGGTTCGATCTAGAGGAAGATGCGAAACTTCAAAAGGAAAGGTTTCCCTTCTCGGGGGCGAGGGAAGAGACCCTTGCCTAGTTTCCAACAGCCTGACAGTAAAAAGAAGACAACAGTAGGCAGGGGGAGAGGTGTATATCTCAAAAAGACCAATTCCTATGTCCCTTCAAGGGACGTATCTGAGGGCAACTGGGCGTCAGTACATGAGTAGTCGGCCATCCAATCAAGGCCACCATGGAGATATCAACTCAGGGATTAACTATCATCATTACATAGCACATTCGAGGATTCAGATATCGCCAGTCATGCTTCTAAGCCCTCTACTACACCTGTCCCCCAGGTACTCGTTGATGGATGAATAGAACCCTAAAAGAAAAGGTCAACTGACTACTACCATAGTCCAGTTTGATGAACCATCGGTGGTAGCTGCAGAGACTGTTGACATTCCATCTACCTCTGTCGAGCCTTCAGCTAGTGCAGCAACCATGCCTCCACCTCCAAAATCAGTTCCTCCAACAACCCCTATTATAGGTTCCACCTCGGCTTTGAAGCCGGTGTCGAAGCATATTGCTGCACTATCTGCGTTGCGAGTCTCCCAGACATTGGCGAGCCTCAACACTTGGATGCGGGCAGCTACTGAAAAGCTGTCTGACATATATAGTACTATTGCAGCACGATCCTCCATTATGGTACCCTAGATTCCCCCCAACAGTTTAAGAAACATTGCAGAAGATCTTGCGAAACTAGAACACAATCATGGCTATTTTGGTGCAGTATGGGTAGGTGATAAAAGAGCTGGGCAAGGATGTGAAGAATATGCGGAAGTCCCATGCGTCTAAGAAGCCATAGGACAAGCTTCAGAGATAGGTTACCAAGCTCGCAGCAGCTGGAGACATTCCTTTTGACATGCTGATTGACCCGTTCCATCCAGGCCCGGATCCTACAGCACACACATCACCAACTGGCAAGTCCTAGGAGCTAGACCATGCTCCTGACAGTGCTGAGGTAGTACGTAGGATGTTCACCAGCCTAGTCACTCCCGGAGTTGATGATGATGAGATCCAGTTGGATGAGACTGAGGTCGGTGACACTTTTGTGGATATAGAGATTGCCAAAGATTCATAAGGAGTTTTCTTCACTCTTACCTTTCCTGTACTCTTATTTTATTATGTATTAGGGACAATGCTTATTTTTATTTGGGGGTTGGAGCTTATTTGATCTATTTTGATGATTATGAGGCAATAGGTTTGTAATAATTGACAAAATTATCTTCTTTTTCCTTATTCTGTATATATTTTCTATTTTCTTCTCTCATTATGTATATATCTTCTCTCATTATGTATATTCGTATTACTATTGATAGTTTTTTCGTGTAGCTTATTTATGTTTGTTTTTCCTACTAGTTAGTGTTTTAATTTAGTAGCTTCTTTCCTATTTAGTAACTTCTTTTTGAATAAGTAACTCCTTTTTATGTTTCAGTAGATAATAAGACTTTGGTTTACTTAATTCCACGGCTCTTTCCAAGTGTAGTTTTTGTGTGAACCGGGTGACTCTTCCAAACGATGGACGGTGTGACAACCTTTTTAAGGGATTGAGTCCATTTTTGGTGTTTAAGTAATAATAGTAGTAGTAATGAATAAAAAGACCTAATTAAGTCATGCTCGAAGAGTCAAACATGTTTCACTTGGTACCAACACACTTAACTATGTGCTTATGGTTAAAAACAAGGTTTTTGGAAAGAAATAACTCTAGTTAGTGACCTTGTGACTCTTTTTTTGACTTAGGCAATCATAGAGTGGTTTAATCGAACCATAGTGATTTTCAATCTTGAATATGGTCGTTGTGGGCCCTCGAATCTATCCTATTTAAAAATCGAGTTGCGTGAGGGGTGAGATGTTTTTGTTGCAAGTCCAAGTACCCGTGCGAATGGTGAACTTGCCCCGAATGTGTTTCAAGGTAAAATCTTACGTTTTGCTTGGCTTGAGAAGTGATTGTAGGCTTTCTTTGACCCCCTTGAATTTTCCATTACCTAACAATGTTGTTATCCCTAGTCAACCCATTTGAGCCTCGAGCATTTGTCATTTGATAACCATGTTGCAAGCCTTTACCCATTTTGTCATGACCCTCTCTTAGCACCGGAGCTTTCCATAACACTTTTGTGAAATAATTTGCTAAAATGTATGTTTGGGGGAGAGACGAGGAAATTGAAAGAGTTATCAAGGCACAAAAAGATAAAAAAATGATGAGGAGGAAACGCAAGTAAAGGAAAGAACCAAAAAAATATGCAAAAGAAGGTGAATAAGTGGAAGAGTTGAAGGGGTTCAAAAAATAGTAATGATACAAAGCATGTGAAATCAAAAAGGGAGAAAATGAATTTAATGATCAAGAAAGAGTGATGTTAAGTCTCTCTAATTCCCCAAGGAAAATAAAGTGCCTCAAAGAATTGACAAAACATGAGCCGAGAATAAAAATATTGAGTGCTTAAGGAAAGATGAACCTGATCTACCATAGTATATCCAACCATAGTCCAAAGACCTTCATTAAATCCCAAAAGAGCTCTACGAGATTTCAAGGCGAGTGAGCTTACATTAGTGGCGATCTACATAAGGGGCTAGCCTATGGTACTTGAAGTCGTACTTGCGGCATTCTCTTGAAAGAGATGAGTGAACCTTTTACAAATCTTTGGATTGAGTGCGAAAATTCGTAAGTGAGATAGGAAAACGGAGAGTAGAGGATGAGGAGTTTTGGATCCACAATGACCTATATGAAAGAGCAAGCTTCCTTGATGAATAAAGTTAACTCTTGATGCTCAATTGTCACATTAGAACTATATGTGCATAGACGTTTAACTTGTCGCCTTACTGCTAATACATAAGTTGTGTGGGTAATTGTTGGTCCCAATTGAAGTGTGAATGGCTCACCTTTGATTGGCTGGATTGGATCATAACTTGTGGAGGTGGGAAGTATTTTATTTTCTTAAGGACAATCAAAAACATAAGTTCCAATGAGTTGATAATTGGGGATTTGACTATTGATTAACGCCTTTTAACTTTTATTTTAGTCTACAAGCATTTAATTGTGTTCCCGAAACTGATAAAAATTGCAAAATTGCAGGAATGTTGGAAGTTGGACTACCGAGATGAAATCTGACTAAAAAAGGAGTAATCAAAACACTAGGAAACAAAAGGCATAAGAAATTGCAAAGTGCAGACCGTAGAATTCTATATGCGGCTGCAAATAATGAAGAAAATCCCAACAATGTTCTTAGCAAAATGCGGACCGCTAAGGAATTCTGCGGCTGGAAGTGAAGAATTAGAGATCAACTTCAGAGGGTGTGCAATTTTTCAAAGTCCAAGTCCCTCTAGACTGCGGACCGCACAAGAATTGTGCGGCCGCAAAAGTAAAGATGCCGACCGCAGAAGACCTGATTGTTGCCGCAGTAATAAATCGGCGGACCGCAAATACATTGCCTCCCGGCCGTAGTGGAGAATTGTGCGGCTGTAGAATCCTAACTCCTTCAAGACAAAGACTTTTGCGGACTACACATGGAATTGTGCGGCCGTAGAACCACCCTAAGGGAATTTTTGTCTGAAATTTCTAGCCCTGTATAAATAGATGAGTTTCACAAAGTTAGGTCAACTTTTTACATCAGTAACTCCTGTAGCCGTTTTTCATTGCTTCTTTTAGTAGTTTTCTATATTTTGATATTTTAACATAGATTTTATCATTTTGATTTTACAATATGGCTTTAATTAGCATTTCTTTTTCTATTTCTCCAATTTCAAGCACGAGTAGCTAGATTTTTACTAGGGTTGTTTCCAAATCCTGGTGTGTAAACCTATGAGTATCCAATTTAGTATTTATTTATGGTTGGATGGTTATTATTTAGCCTTGTTCATGCTTTAATTTTTTGAATTAATGGTTGCAAATATTAGTTCATGCCTATTTGACTTAGACACTTGGGAAAGAGAAACTTAGTCTTGGAAAACTTGGCTAACAAGGAATTGGGTCAATCGAGAGATTAATTAACCTAATTAAAGGGTTAAACCTAGAGATAGTAATAACCCGACTTGAGCTGTTATCAACCATTTTCTACAATACCGATATTGATTTGAGAAAGTCAAATTGGGCAAAATCACTCTCTGACTGAGAGGTATTGAGTGGGTATTTGAGAGTTGATAGGTATAATACACCTCAATTAACAAAATAAGCATTAAAGTTAATATCCCTTTAGGAAAACACTTAGGTGATGGTCATAGCTCTAGGCTTTTTACAAACTTGAATAACAACAAAATCAATTATCTTAGTCTTATTTCTTAATTTTTCAACCTTAGTTTAAAAATAGAAATATAAACAAAACCAATTTTTTGAATTGTAAATTAAGGTATTTGAAACATATGTACTACAATATATACTCCTTACTCCCATATATAGCTCCCTGTGGATTCGATCTCATCTCTTCGTTGGGCTACTATTATTACAATCAACTGCTTCATATCCTTGATTTGAGGTGTGAATTGGACGAGATCAATTTTTGGCGCCATTGGCAGGGAGTTAAAAACTGTGTTAGCTATATATTTAGGTGTGCTTTTGGAATATCTTCTTTTCCTTCTTTTTACTAAGGCGTTGAGAAATTTTAGGTGCAATCATGGCATACAATGAGCTCGGAAACATTGCTTTGGAGGATGTGGACATTTAGGATGATCAAATGGACGAGTTCCCTCTTGAACCTCAAGCCTATAGACGAGGAGAGTACCTCATGACAATGTGCCTACTCCACCCCCGCCTCCACCAAGAGCGGCTCTACACCGGGTGTTTTCGAATAAAGGATATGTAAATGTAATAGTCCCTCCCAGTATTAGGGTGGGAAAATTTATAATAACCAACGTGATGCACACTTTTCTCGAGCAACGAGGGTTCTTCACCGGTGCACCGGGTCAAAGTGCATACAAACACTTGAAGGGGTTTGTAGATACGTCTTGGGGGAGTAAACAAACAAATGTCTTCGAGGATGCTTTGACGATAAGGCTTTTTCCCTTCTCTCTACGGGGGAAAGCTTTAGATTGGCCGAAACATTTACCAAACCATTCCATTCATACTAGAGATGAATTGGCCGAGAAATTTATATCTAAGTACTTCTCTTATAGGCACTTGGCTATACTTTTGGATGAAATTCTAGCATTCAAGCAAGAGCCCAATGAACAGCTACACGATATATATGGAACAACAATGATATGATGGAGAACATGATTCAACAAGCTTTCTATCGAGGGATCAATACAACCAACCAATGTGTAGTGAATCAACTTGCCGGTGGGAACTTCGTGACTACGCCTTCTGCAGAGGCATGTGATATTTTGGATGAGATAGCGGAATCTTAGGCTAATGTTCCCCAAGGTGATCCCAATGTGATTCTCCTTCACAAAGAGTTGCATGACCATGGGCAAGCCATAGCCGAATTGACTACCACCATGAACCAATAGGAAAAGGTTCAACTTCAAAAAATGCAAAACCCAAGGAAAGTCAATGCAACAGAGGGAGTATGTATGATTGTGAACAAACGAAGAACAAGAGGTCCACAAGTGCAACAAAGAGCGGATATTTTTGTGCAACATGATAGTGGATTTGAACAATATGATTCTTACAATGACCAAGAAGAAGAGTTCCAATATGTGAAAAAGTTTCAAGGTCAAAGAAACAACTTCCAAGGCCCAAGCCAACAACTATGAAAACCTTAAAACAATCAAGAAAATTGGAATTCTCACAACCAAGGTAATTGGAGTGGTGGAAACAATCAAAGCAATTGTAATAAAAAAAAACAATCAAGGCAACTCGAATAGTTGCAATAATCTAGAGAATTGGCATAACAACAATAACCAACGCAATTGCGGAGGGAACATTCTAGGCGGTTGGAGTAACAATCGAGGAAATTGGGGGTTGGGTTTTCAAAGCCCCTTGACGTATAAACAATCAATCAACCCGTCTTTTTATCTTTCACATGGTCCTAGTTCTTCCAACAATGAAATGGGCTGAATTGAGAACATGTTCAAGCAAATGATGGAAAAAATGTCGATTCTGATGCCCAACTTGCCTCACACTACACATCGATCCGCAACTTAGAAGTGCAAATTGGGAAAATCTCTCAAACTTTATATTCTCGTCCTAAGGGGGCACTACAAAGTGACACGGTGATGAACCCCAAGGATGGGAGCAACACGGGGCTTGCCATGGCCGTTACTACAAGAAGTTGAAGAGGTGGGAATGCACTCACCTCAAGTCAAAGGCAACTTGTGGATGATTAGCAAGTGGTATAAGAAGAAGAGATCCCGAATAATGTGGTGCAAGCAAATGATGAAGTGCGGATTGATATTGATGAAACTGTGGAAGAGACTCAAGAGGAAGTGAACCCGTCTAGAGATAATGTTATCGACATACCAGAACTGGTAGTATAAAAGGCTAAGGCACCATTGCCAAAGCCTCCCCCTCCATTTCCTCAAAGGATCACCAAGAAAAATGGTGAGCATAAATTCAAAAAGTTCATTGACATGATGAACTGTCTCTCGATAAATGTGCCATTAGTTGAAGCCTATTAGTTGAAGCCTTGGAACAAATTCCCGGTTATGCAAAGTTTATGAAGGATTTGGTGACAAAGAAGCGGTTGATGAATTTTGAAACTATCAAACTCACTTATCAAGTGAGTGAAATTGTGCATTCGATGGCTCCTAAATTGGAAGATCCCGATGCTTTCATAATCCTTTGTACCATTGGGAGTGTCGAGTTTGCTGAAGCTCTTTGTGACCTTGGGGAAAGTATCAATTTGATGACCTATTTGGTTTTCAAGACTTTGGGAATTGGGAAACCAATACCCACATCTATGAGATTACAAATGGCGGATCGTACCATGAAAAGATTGTTGGGAGTGCTTGAAGATGTATTGGTTCGTGTTGATAAGTTCATTCTTCCAGCGGATTTCGTCATTCTTGATTATGAAGTGGACTATGAGGTGTTGATTATTCTTGGAAGACCTTTCCTTGCTATGAGGAAGGTTCTTATCTATGTGGAAGCCGGAGAACTCACTTTCTAGGTGGGTGATGAAAAGGTAGTATTACACGTGTGCCAATTTGAGATGTATCAACGATGATGGTAACCCGACCTGTGTGATTAGAGATCACATGAAGTAGGGTCATATGGGTAATAACAAGTAATTAGTTTATCAAATATGAACTACTAAATTATGTCTCATCCTATGGTTTATGTGTAAATAATGCAAGATTGCAAGGGACTGCAAGGAATGCGGTGTGCAACCCGATCCACGTATATATAGCCATAAGGCTTGTTGCGGCGTGCAACTCGATCCACATATATATAGCCATACGACTTGTTGTGACTTGCAACCCGATCCACATATATAGATATCACTCACAGCACCGCACTCGGGCCCCAACTCAGTAACCAATCTCTCGAGTCTCTTGCGCTCAGAACACTCATGCTAAACAATCCTAATCAAAGATACGAGATGTGACATTATACGATAAAAATACTGAGATATGACACATAATGATGAATCTGACACAATACAAAACAACAATTAAACAGATAACTCAATAGCAAAGATCGACCATTGTGGGTCAATAGTAGCAGCATATAGACTAACCATGATTTCCGGCATGAGTCACAACTCAAGCGCTCTAACACATAGAGTACAGAAAAAATGTTCAAATAAAATAGCTATGTTGTTCCAGGGAAGGGACTAAAGCACAGTGTCTTCGATTCACGCCCACACACCGATCACCTAGCATGTGCGTCACCTCAACCTCAGTCACATAACACATAATTCAGGGTTTCATACCCTCAGAACCAAACTTAGAAGTGTTGCTTAACTCAAACTATGAAAATTCCGACTCCGACAAGCCTTTGCCTTGGGAAATTGCCTCTTATTACCTTGAATCTAGCCACAAATAGCTCGATATGATTAACATAAGCTAAAGGAATCAATTCCATAAGAAAGTACTAAGTTCTTAATCAAAAGTCAAAAAGTCAACTTAATAGTCAACCCCGGGGCCCACGTCTCGAAATCCGATAAAAGTCACAAAATCCAAACACCCATTCAACCACGAGGCTACCCATAGAAAAATTACTCAAATCCGATACCAAAATCTCGATTAAATCACCAAAATTCGGCCTAAGGGCTTTCCTCCATTTTCCCAAAAAACTTCAACGCAAATCACTAATTAAATGTTGAAATCAAAGATATAAACATTGAATTTAACCAAAACTATGTAAGAATCCCTTACCTCAATCACTCCCTGGAAAATCTCCCCAAGAATCACCTCCAACAGCTCCCAAAATCATTTTTTTTTATATGAACTCAAACCCTCGTTTTTGAAATATTTAAAGTTTGCCGAGATATCTTTAATCGCGATCGCAGAAACACCTTCGCGTTCGTGAAGCAAAAATTCCATTTCCCCTAGAACTTCCTCTACGCGGTCGCATACATACTCATGCGAACAAGAAGAATAGTCTTCCCAAGCCTCACGATCGCATATAGACTCAAACGTTCGCATAGAACAATGCGTGTGGCCAGCTCTTGCCTCCTTTCCTCTTGGCAAACGCGGCTTAGCCCACGGGTTTGTGGTGCACTGGTTCCTCAGCCTACGCGATCGCATACAAGAACTGGCAATCACATTGAACAAAATAAGCTGCTCCAATTAGCCTACGCGATTGCGGAACTACCCACGCGATCGTGCATAAGGAAACCAGATTAGTGCACCAGAAAATATCAGCAATTCTCCAAGTCCAAAAATAGATCCATTAACCAAATGAAACTCACCCGAAGCCCCCAAAACCTCAACCAAATATACCAACAAGCCCTAAAACACGATACGCACTTAGTCGAGCCTTTAGATTACATCGAACAACGCTAAAACTACGAATCACGCATCGATTCAAGCCTAATGAACTTTTGAACTTCTAACTTCTGCATTCGAGGCCGAACCTATAAAATCAAGTAAGATTGACCTCAAACTTTGTACAGAATCAACATAAGAAACCACGGACCTACCCCAACTTCCGGTACCCCAATCTGAGCCCGATAACAACAAAGTCCACTCTCGGTTAAACTTCTAAATTTTCAACTTTCGCCATTTCAAGCCTAATTCAACTACGGACCACCAAATCACCAATCACCAATCAGACACGCTTCTAAGTCCAAAATCACCCAATGGAGCTAACCGAACCATCAAAACTCCAATTCAGTTCCATCAACACACAAGTCAACATCTATTTAACCTTTTCAACTTAAGCTTCCAGCCTTGAGACTAAGTGTCTCAACTCATTCTGAAACCGCTTCGGTCCCGAACCAGCTACCTCGGCATGTCACATAGAAACTATTAAGAATAAAACAAGCAATAAATAGGGGAACAAAGCTACATCTCTCAAAATGACCGGCCGGGTCATTACATCCTCCCCTTGGTAAACAAATGTTCATCCTAGAACGGGTCTAGAAATGTATCTGGAGTCTCAAATAGGCGTGGATATCTGCTCCGCATCTCCCGCTCGATCTCCCAAGTAGCCTCTTCAGCCGACTGACCTCTCCATTTCACCTTCACTGAAGCTATGTCTTTCGAACCTGCCAATCCAAGGCCACCGGCTCCACATCATAAGTCAAATCACCATCCAACTGAACTGTGCTGAAATCCAAAACATATGACAGACTGTTGACATACGTCCGAGGCATAGAAACATGGAACACTGGATGCACATTCGATAGACTAGGCGGCAAGGAAAACTTGTAATCCATCTCTCAAATCCTCTAAAGCACCTCAAATGGCCAAATATACCGAGGGCTTAACATGTTCTTCCCGAACCTCATAACACCCTTCAAGGGTGAAACCTTGAGCAGTACCTTCTCCCCAACATGTAAGCAACATCACGAACCTTCCAATCGCCGTAACTCTTCTTCCTAGACTGCATCGTGAAAAGTTGATCCTGAATTGATTTAACCTTGTCCATCATTTCGGATCGGGGTCCATAATTTCCAATATGCAGCGTAACGCATATGTAAATGCTTTCCCCGATCTAAAATGGTGGACAAGGTTAAATCAATTCGGAGCGGTTGGATGAGATTTACGTCCACGAGATTTTTCGCCTTCATGGTGTTCCGGTGTCCATCAATTCTGATCGGGGCAAGCATTTACATATGAGTCCTGAAATCGATTTAACCAACTCACGCTGCACTACTCTTCAAAACTGCGATGTAAGTGCTTGACCTTATCTAAAATGATGGACACTGGAACACCGTGAAGGCGAACAATCCCGTGGATTTAAATATTAGCCAACCGCTCTAAAAAATAGGTAGTCCCAATTGGAATGAAATGTGCGGACTTGTTCAGCTGATCAATATTAAACTAAATAGCATCAAACTTCATCGAATTCCGTGGGGCCCAACTACAAAATCCATGGTGATACGCTCCAATTTCCACTATAGAATCTCAAGCATCTAAAGTTAATACTTCACTTGCTGACAGTTTAGGCACCGAGCTACAAACCCCACTATATTCTTCTTCATCCTCCTTCACCAATAGTGTTGCATCAAGTTCTGATACGTCTTCGCGGCAAGCTGATGAATGGAATATCGTGAACTTTAGGCCTCCTCAAGAATCAACTCGCTTAGCATTAGGCACACAAATCCGACCCTGCATCCTCAACACCTCATCATCCCAAATAGTAACATCCCTGGCATCAGTGTGCTGAACCGTGTACTTAAGGACAAGCAAATGGAAATCATCATACTAGCGCTCTCTGATGCGATCAAATACGGAAGATAGAGATATCACACAAGCTAAAACTTGACTAGGCTCCGAAACATTTAACCTCACGAACTGGTTGGCCAAGGATTGAACATCAACTGTAAGCGGTCTCTCACCAACATCAATGAATTCAAGGCTACCTATATTTACCGTCTTTCTACTTAAGGCATCGACCACCACATCGGCCTTCCTGAGATGATACAAAATAGTAATATCATAGTCCTTAAGCAGCTCCAACCATCCCCGATGTCTCAATTTTAGCTCCTTCTGTTTGAACAAGTGCTGGAGACTCTAATGATCATTAAATACCTCACAAGACACACCATAGAGATAATGCCTCCAAATCATCAATGCATCAATGATGGTAGCCGATTCCAAATCGTGAACAGGGTAGTTCTTCTCACGGGGCTACAACTGACGTGAAGAATAAACAATTACTATACCTCTGCATCAAGAGGCACCCAATACCAATCCGATAAGCCTCATAATACACTGTATAAGAGCCTAAAGCTGAAGGCAAAATTAGAACTAGAGTTGTGGTCAAGGAAATATTGAGCTTCCAAAAACTCTCCTCACACTCATCCGACCACCTAAAAGGGGCACCCTTCTGGTTCAATTTGGTAAAAGGCGATGAAATAGATACGAAACCCTCCACGAAGCGACAATAATAATTATCCAAGCCGAGAAAGCTCCGGATATCTGTAGCTAAGGATGGCCTGGGCCAACTCTGAACCTCTTCTATATTCTTCGTATCCACCTTAATCCCCATCACTGGACACCACATTCCCTAATAGCGTCACCGAACTAAGACAAAACTCACACTTGGAGAACTTGGCATAAAGTTTCTCCTCCCTCAGCCGCTATGGTACAATCCTCGAATGATAGGGATACTCTTGCTAGCTACGAGAGTACACCAAGATATCATCAATGAATACTATGACACAGGAGTCGAGATAAGGCTGAAATACATTGTTCATCTGATGCATGAATGATGTTGGGGCGTTGGTTATCCCAAAAGACATCACAAGGAACTCATAGAGACCATAACGGGTCATGAATGTTGTCTTTTGAATATCCGAGTCCCGAATCGTCAACTGGTGATACCTAGAACTCAAATCAATCTTAGAGAACACCCTCGCTCCATGAATATGGCTGAATAGGTCATCAATGTGCGGCGAAGAATACTTGTTCTTTATTGTAACTTTGTTCAACTGCCTATAGTCGATGCACATCCGCAAAATACCATCATTCTTCTTCACAAATATAACTGGTGCACCCCAAGGCGACACACTAGACCGAATAAATCCTTATCAAGAAGTTCCTGAAGCTGCTCTTTCAATTCCTGAATAAATATGGGCTGAGTGCCCGGCACCAAGCCAATACCAAAGTGAATATCCCTGTCGGGCGGCATGCCCGGTGTTGATACCCAATTTTTTCCAAAAATATTTTTAAAAGTGCATGTATACCATCAAATCATACATTAGTGGCAATTGGTATTTTTCATAATTTTCCTATATTTTATTTAATTTGTACAACATTTTATATCCAACAAATAACTACAAAATTGCATCACAAATGATTTCAAAGGCATTTCTTGATTTAATTTATTGTTTATGGTCCTAATAAGATCAAATTATTTCATAATTAGCCAAATTGGAATCTTTTGGCCATAATTACAATAACTTTGCATTTATAGCCCGAGCATATAATTTTATACTATTTTTTATCAGAAATTAGCCTTTTATATTTTAAATATGAAATAATCATTTTTAAGTTATTTCCATGCGTATGATTCATTTTTATAATTAGTAATTATTTTATAAAACTATTTTAATTAAACTATCGGGGTATTTAACAAATAACACATGCCTATTTTAAATTAAGCCTAAATTGATTAATCACTCATTATTAAACCAGCCCAAAAACTCCTGAAAAAGCTAGCCCAATACCCAGGCCCAATCCATTAATCTACCCGACCCAATATCTGATTAAATCTTGGTCGTTGATCAAGACCCAGATTCGCCCTTACCTAATTTAACCTAAATGACCTACCCCCCCATTCCCTCATTCTCTCATTATCTTCGCCGTCATATGCAAGAATACATGTATATTATCAAAGAACATAGAATATCATAATCCTAGACTAGTATATGTAGCATGCTAAGATGTATGCATGTACAAGTGTGATATCATTGCACAAAACAGGTGAATATATCACAAAACAGTAGCTATCAAGCAAAATCAGGAGATTAACCTATATGCAACCTCAAACATGGCTCAAATAGCTCATAAAAGGGGTACGAATAAGAGATACATCAAAGTACGAGGCTTATCAATCAATTCAAGGCATGTCATAGCTTAAGTATTACCCCGTGCATGGATAAATACCTCGTTGCCTGCAGATGGGCTCAATCCCCCTCCCATATACACACACAAATGCGCATAGCACATAGCTATCAAAAATAACTCAGGCAACTAGTGCCTCAATCAAGTTTATATACGATATTTACCTCAAGCAAACCAAATCAAATACTGAGCAAGCCCAATAATATTCTATAAGAGCCATCTCGCACAAATCGTCATTTGAATGGATGGAAATGAGACAAAAGCAACTCAAGAACATCAAATGATGCCAAAGAAAACAAACCCAATCGATAAAGGATATATCTTTAATCAAAAGCTCAAAGTCAACCAAAAAATTAAACTCATGTCCGCACCTCAGAACCCGACAAAACTTAAAACATTTCGATAACCCATCCAATTACGAGTCCAACCATACTAATTTCACTCAAATATGACTCTGATCTTGTAACCACCTGGCCGATCATTTTGAGAGTTAGCACCCCGATCCTCTAATAACTGTTTTTCCCATGTCTATTTATGCTTTTGATACTTGTCGGAACGTTGAATGGTGAAATTCGGAGAGTTTGGACACATAGTCCGTATATGTGAATTTAAGCTTTAGAAATCAAGCCGTAGTTAGAACAGTGTGAATACGGATCCGGAATAGAATTTCGGGGTTAGGAGCATGTTCGGATGTGCTTTCGAGTTCTATGGTAGATTTAGGCTTGAATTGGCGAAAGTTAGAATTTCGGCCGATAGGTAAAATTTTGATATCAGGCTCGGAATGGAATTTCGAGAGTGGCTGTAGGTCTGTAGTGTAATTTATGACTTGTGCGTAAAATTTGAGGTCATTCGGATTATTTTTGACATGTTTCGGCATAACTTGTGGAATTTGGAAATTTCATAAGTTCTTAGGCTTGAATCATTGCATAATTGGTGATTTTGATGTTATGAGATGTGTTTTGGAGGCTCGACTAAGTGCGAATGAGGCATTATTATTGGTTGGTAGGTTTGGTTGAGGTCCCGGGGGCCTCAGGTGTGTTTCGGATACTCAAACGGGAATTTTAGCATTAAGTGTTACTACTAGTTTTTTTTTTTGGTTTTATACCAGAATTGAATTGTTCAATGCGATCGCGTGTAAGGAACCGCGATCGCGTAGAGTAGATTTTGGGCCCAACTTGGTTGTTCAATGCGGTCTCCTAGCAAGGGCCGCGATCGCGTAGGCCTATTGGGCTGGGCAGGGGGAGAGTGTTTTGTGCGTTCGCGTAGGGCTCGAGTGCGAACGCATAGGTTCCCCCAGTTGTGAATCGCGAACGCGCAAGGAAGGGGTGCGTTCGCAGAAGAGCGTGAGGCACCAGATGGGCGCGTTCCTCTACGTGAACGCATATGTCTTTTCGCGATGACGTAGTGCAAATCTTGTGAGCGTGTGCCTTACCCTATGCGATTTCATCAGCAGGGTCGCGATCGCACTGCACATTTTTACCTGGGCAGAATATTAAAAACCCAAATTGGGAGTTTATGGCATTTTTTACATTTTTGAACTTGAGAGTTCGGGAAGAGCGATATTTGTGGAGATTTGCACCTAGGCAACTTGGGTAAGTGATTTCTATTCGATTTAGACCAATTTCCAAGATTATACTCTTAAATCTACTCTTTAAATTCGAATTTAGGGTGAAAATTTTGGAAAAGTTGGATAAAGTTCCTAGGCTAAATTCGTGGGTTTTGAATGGGATTTTTATATCCGATTTTATTAATTCTTATATGGTTAGACTTGTGAGTGAATGGGTGTCCGGAATTTATAATTTTTACCTGATTCCAAGACGTGGGCCAGGGGGATGTTTTGGGCAATTTTCCTAAATTCGCGTATTGGCTTCGAACTTATTAGCTACTTTGATTCCTTAAAGTGATATTTACATTATGCAATCGAATTGAATAGATTTGGGCCATTCAGAGTCAGGCACTTGTGGCAAGAGCGTGGTTTTGAGTTGATTAGTGCAGTCGAGGTAAGTGGCTTGCCTAACTTTGTGTTTGGGACTTCCCCTTAGGTCAATTTGATACCATTTTTGTTATATGGGCGCCATGTACGTGAGGTGACGAGTGCGTACACGGTCTATTGTTGTTAAAACTCCACTTTTCCTTTCATGACATAAATCAATGTTTCCCTATTATATTGTTTAATGTACTAACTGTGTAGTATAGCTTAGGAATAAGCATTTCTATCTGTTTTACTTGAGTTTCCCCTAATAGTTACTATTTGCACCATGTTCAGGTAGTTTTACCCGTATTTGCTTGTGATTCTTCCTGAACTGTTTAAATAACAGGTACCCGGTATTCATTTGCATTGCATATTTAAATTGGGACAACAGACGAGATTCCAGGAGCTTTCCCCCCTGTACTGCATTGCATATTTAAATTGGGACTACGGACTAGATTCCAGGTGCTTTCCCCCTATACTGCATCGCATGTTTATTATTGTGAGTTACGTTGTGCCGAGCCGAGGGCTCCCTTTTCCTACTTTCATCCAGCTTACTGTTCTACAGTTTTTGCCTTAGCTTATTATATCTCTCTGTTCAATTTTTTGACTATTTTACTATAAAAATCCAGTAGAGCCTTAACCTGACCTCGCCACTACTTGACTGGGGTTAGGCTTGGCACTTACTAGGTACCAATTGTGGAGTACCCATGCCTTTTCCTGCGCATGTTTTCCATGTGCAGATCTAGGTACCAGCACCCAGTATCATGGCTAGGAGTCGCTCTAGCAGCTTCCAGGAGACCGCGAGGTAATTCTGCCGCGTCCGTAGAATCCCACGAGTCCCCTTCTTCTATAGTATAGGCATAGATGACCTATGTATTTCTGCTACATTTTTTATAGAGCTATATTTGGTACAGAGCTTGTGACTATCGTGACATTCCTGGTTTTGAGAAGTGATATTGTATATGTCGAGCGGTTGAGTTATTGGTCTTCTTCTTCTTTTCTATTTCAATTATTATATTGTTTTTATTTATCCGCAAGTTTTAGCCTTACCTAGTCGTAGAGACTAGGTGCCGTCACGATACCCAACGGAGGGAAATTTGGGTCGTGACAGTTGGTATCAGAGCGTCTAGGTTCATAAGAGTACCAGTCATAAGCCGGTTTATTAGAGTCTCGCGGATCGGTGCGAAGACGTCCGTATCTATCTTCGAGAGGCTATGTAACTATTAAGAATAATCATATTCTTTGGAATTCCTTGTCGTTCTAGTTACTGTCATCAAAATTCTAAAACTCTATTCTACTCTGGCTCACATATGGTGCAGACCCGTACCGGACGTGCTGACGATCAGGCACCCGGGCCCCGAGCTAGAGCCACCAGAGGCAAGGGCTGGGTTAGAGGACGAGCACGTGGTGCAGCCCGAGCAGCGGCCAGAACAGAGACGAGGGATCCCCCAGCAGCTACAGTTGGAGGGGTAGTGGAGGTCCCTACTATTACTCCAGCTCTCCAGGAGACCTTGGCTCAGTTCTTGAGCGCTTTTAGTACTCTGACTCAGGCGGGGCTACTCCCGATAGCTCCAGCTACATCCTAAGCCGAGGGAGGGCATAGACTCTCGCAGCCAGTACTTCTGAGCAGAAGGTCCATGATGGGAAGGTTCCTGAGTACATTCATATGCCACAGCGGCTCCAGCTCAGCATGATACCAGGGTAGCTGCTTCTGAGGTAGAGCAACTCAGACTTGAGAGGTACAAGAAGTACCACCCACCTGTGTTCAGCGGACTAGTTAAGATGATGCTCTGGGTTTTCTTGAGGAGTGTCATCGCATTCTCCGCACTATGGGTATTGTGGGGACGAGTGGGTTTTATTTCACCGCTTTGCAGCTGAGGGGAGCGGCTTATCAGTGGTGGCGTGCCTACAAGATGAGTAGTCCGGAGGAGGCATCTTCACTTACTTGGGATCAGTTCTCCGAGATATTTTTTCTTGAGTTTGTCCCTCAGAGCCTCAGGGATGCTTGGCGTGCGAAGTTTGAGTAGGTACGCCAGGTTGCTATGACTGTGTCAGAGTACACAGTCCGTTTTAATGACTTGGCTCGTCATGCACCAGCGTTGGTGGCCACTATCAGAGAGAGGGTTTGACGCTTCATTGAGGGGCTTTACCCCTGTATTCAGTCCAGCATTGCCAGGGAGTTGGAGACATATATCCCTTACCAGCAGGCCGTGAGTATTGCCCGGAGGATTGAGAGTATGTTATCTCGGTATATGGAGGAGAGCGAGGCCAAGAGGTCTCGAGAGACTAGTCATTTTTCGGGAGTTCGTGCACCAATAGCACACTATGGTAGGGGTTTTGTGTGTCGCCCCGTTAATTCAGTTCTTCCAGCAGCTAGTGGTATTCCAGCTCCTCCTAGACCTCAAGAGCCTTATTATTATGCACCACCAGTATCTCGTGTGCCTCCTTCTCGAGGTGCTATCACCGGCCAGTTCAGAGTTAGCATCAGCTGCCACGTCCTCCGAGGGGTTGTTTTGAGTGTGGCGACCCTCGCTACGTGATAAGAGATTGCCCCATAGTTAAGAGGGGTGCACCACCTCAGACTTATCAGGTCTCACGTATTCCACCGGGTCCTCCAGCTATTCTTCCAGCCCCAACTGCTACCCCACCTTCTCAAACGGCTCGAGGTGGAGGTCGGGGAGGTCGAGGACGCCCTATAGGGGTAGGCTGGGCGAAATACTCTGCTCTTCCATCCCGTTCCGAGCCCGTAGCCTCAAGTTCAGTCATCACATGTATTGTCCCTGTTTGTCATAGGGATGCATCAATTTTATTTGATCCAGGTACTACGTATTCATATGTGTCTTCTTATTTTTCTTCACATCTAGGGGTATCTCGGGCTTTTTTTAGTTCCCCCGTTTATGTTTCTACTCCCGTGGGAGATTCTCTTGTTGTGAACCGCGTATATCAGTCGTGTTTGATTGTTATCAGTGGTTTTGAGACCAGGGCTTTTTTATTATTGCTCATTATGGTAGACTTTGATGTTATCTTGGGCATGAACTGGTTGTCGCCCCATTATGCTAATCTTGATTGTCACGCCAAGATAGTGACGCTGGCTATTCCAGGTTTACCGAGGTTAGAGTGGAGCGGTTCCTTATAGTATACTCCCCGCCGAGTCATTTCCTTTCTTAAGGCTCAGCGGATGGCGGAGAAGGGGTGTGCTGCGTATTTAGCCTATATGAGAGATATTAGTGTTGATACCCCTTCAATTGAGTCAGTTCCGATTATGCGGGACTACACCGATATTTTTCTAGCTGATCTTCCGCGTATGCCGCCTGACAGAGATATTGATTTCGGCATTGATCTGTTTCTGGGCACTCAGCCTATTTCCATTCATCCCTATCGTATGGCTCCTCCTGAGTAGAAGGAGTTGAAGGAGCAGTTGCAGGAGTTGCTTGATAAGGGTTCATCAGGCCCAGTGTTTCACCTTGGGGTGCTCCGATATTATTTATAAGAAAAAGGATGGTTGGATGCGTATGTGTATTGATTACCGGCAGCTGAATAAGGTTACAGTGAAGAAAAGGTACCCATTGCCTCGCATTGATGATTTATTTGACTAGTTACAGGGTGCTAGGGCGTTCTCCAAGATTGATCTGCGTTCGGGCTATCATCAAATGAAGATTCGGGAGCCGGACATCCCGAAGACTGCGTTCAGTACTAAATATGGCAACTATGAGTTCCTTGTTATGTCATTTGGGCTGACCAATGCCCTATCAGCCTTTATGCACCTGATGCACAATGTGTTTCAGCCTCATTTTGATTCTTTCATCATCGTGTTCATTGATGACATTTTGGTATATTCTCGGTCCCAGTAGGACCAGGAGCAGCATTTGAGGACTGTGCTTCAGACTTTGAGGGAGAAAAAATTGTATGCCAAATTTTCTGAGTGTGAATTTTGGCTTGATTATGTGGCATTCTTAGGCCATGTGGTTTCTTGTGATGGGATCAAGGTAGATCCAAAGAAGGTGCAGGAAGTGCAGAGTTGGCCTTCACCATCTTCAGCTACGAAGATTCGCAGTTTCCTTGGTTTGGCTGGGTACTATCGCCGTTTTGTTGAGGGATTTTCATCCATTGCAGCGCCTATGACCAGACTGACCCAAAAGGGTGCACCGTTCAGGTGGTCTGAGGAGTGGGAGGAGATCTTTCAGAAGCTCAAGACAGCCCTGACTACAACTCCAATATTGGTATTGGCTACGGGTACAAGGTCATATACAGTTTATAGTGATGCTTCGAGGATTGGACTTGGGGCGGTGTTGATGCAGGACGGTAGGGTGATTGCCTACTTGTCCAGACAGTTGAAGGTGCATGAGAAGAACTATCCAGTTCATGATCTCGAGTTGGCAGCGATTGTTTACACCTTGAAGATATGGCGTCATTAATTATACGGTGTTCCCTATGAGATTTTCACGGATCACCGGAGTTTGCAGAACATATTCAAGCAGAAAGACCTCAATTTGCGCCAGCGTAGGTGGTTGGAGTTACTCAAGGATTATGACATCACTATATTATACCACCTGGGGAAGGCCAATGTGGGGGCCGACGCCTTGAGTCGCCGGGCGGAGAGTTTGGGGAGTTTGGCATATCTTCATGCAGCTGAGACGCCCTTAGCCTTAGATGTTCAGTCCTTATCCAGTCAGTTTGTGAGGTTGAATCGTTCTGAGCCTTGCCGGGTATTTGCTTGTGTGGTTTCTTGATCTTCCCTTTATGACCGTATCAGAGAGTGCCAGTATGATGATCTCAATCTTCTGGATCTTCAGGATAGAGTTCGGCGGGGTGGTGCCAGGGATATGATTATTGGTGATGACGGTGTGATGATGATGCAAAGTCATATCTGTGTGCCCAATGTAGATGGTCTTCGGGAGTTGATTCTTGAGGAAGCCCATAGCTCGGGGTATTCCATCCACCCAGGTACCGCGAAGATGTACCAGGATCTGAGACAACACTATTGGTGGTGGAGGATGAAAACGGATATAGTGGAGTTTGTAACCAAGTGTCTCAATTGTCAGCAAGTCAAATGTGAGCATCAGAGACCGGGAGGGTTACTTCAGCATATTGAGCTTCCAGAGTGGAAGTGGGAGCGGATCACCATGGACTTTGTGGTTGTACTTTCTTGGACTTTAAGGAAGTTCGATGCTAGTTGGGTGATTGTGGATCGGCTGACCAAATCAACCCATTTCATTCCAGTGTTGACTACATATTCCTCAGAGAGATTGGCTGAGATTTATATTAGGGAGATTGTCTGACTCCACGGTATTCTAGTATCTATCATTTCAGACAGAGGTACACAGTTCACTTCACGTTTCTGGAGGGTCGTTCAGCAGGAGTTAGGAACCAGGGTGGCGTTGAGTACAACATTCCACCCTCAAACGGACGGGCAGTACGAGTGCACGATTCAGATTCTTGTGGATATACTCCATGCCTATGTGATGGATTTTGGAAGGTCATGGGACTGATACTTTCCACTTGCAGAGTTTGCTTACAATAATAGCTACCAGTCCAGCATTCATATGGCGCCATATGAGGCTTTGTATGGTAGGCGGTGCAGATCCCCAGTGGGATGGTTTGCGCCGGGAGAGGCCCGATTGTTGGGTACAGACTTGGTTCAAGATGCCCTGGACAAGGTGAAGGTGATTCAGGAGAGGCTTCGCACAGCTCAGTCCAGGCAGAAGAGTTATGGGAACCAGAAGGTTTGTGATTTGGCATTTATGGATGGTGATTGGGTTTTGCTCCGTGTATCGCCTATGAAGTGCGTCATGAGGTTCGGGAAGAAGGGTAAGCGGAGTTCGAGATTTATTGGCCCTTTTGAGGTGTTGCAGTGTGTTGGGGAGGTTCCTTATAAGCTTGCCTTGCCTCCTAGCCTGGCCGGAGTTGATCTGGTATTCCACGTCTCTATGCTCCGGAAGTACCACGGTGACCCAACTCATGTTTTGTATTTCAGTTCAGTCCACTTGGACAAGGATCTATCATATGTTGAGGAGCCAGTAACTATCTTGGATAGACAGGTCAGAAAGCTCAGGTCAAAGAATATCGCATCAGTAAAGGTTCAGTGGAGGGGTCAACCGATTGAGGAGGCGACTTGGGAGACCGAGAAGGATATGCGTAGCCAGTACCCTCATCTTTTCATAGCTTCAGATATGTCTCTATACTCGTTCGAGGACGAACGATTTTCTTAAGAGGGGAAGAATATAACGACCCAGCCGGTCGTTTTGAGAGTTAGCGCCCCAATCCCCTAATTAGAGTTTTCCCCATGTCTATTTCTGCTTTTAGGACTTGTTGGAATGTTGAATGGTGAAATTCGGAGAGTTTTTGGACACATAGTCTGTATATGTGAATTTAAGATTTAGAAATCGGGCCATAGTTGGAACTATGTGAAGACGGATCCGGAAATGAATTCTGTCGACTCCGTTAGCTCCGTTGGATGATTACGGGGTTAGGATCATGTTCAGAATGTGTTTTTGAGGTCTGTGGTAGATTTAGGCTTGAATTGGCAAAAGTTGGAATTTCGGCCGATAGGTGATATTTTGATATCATCGGAATGGAATTACGAGAGTAGTTGTAGGTCCGTAGTGTCATTTATGACTTGTGCGTAAAATTTGTGGTCATTTGGATTAGTTTTGACATGTTTCGACATCGGTTGTGGAATTTGGAAATTTCATGTTCTTAGGCTTGAATCCATGCATAGCTTGTGATTTTGATGTTATGAGATGTGTTTTGAAGGCTCGACTAAGTTCGAATGAGGTATTAGGATTGGTTGGTAGGTTTGGTTGAGGTCCTGGGGGCCTCAGGTGTGTTTCAGATGCTCAAACGGGCATTTTAGTCTTAAGTGTTACTGCTGGTTTTTTCTGGTTTTATAGCAGCAGTGAATTGTTCAATGCAATCGCGTGTAAGGAACCGCGATCACGTAGAGTATATTTTGGGCCCATCTGGGTTTTTCAATGCGGTCGCTTAGCAATGGCCGCGATCGCGTAGGCCTATTCGGATGGGCAGGGGGAGAGTGTTCTATGCGTTTGCGTGAGGCTCCAGTGAGAACGCGTAGGTTCCCCCCAGTTGTGGATCGTGAACACGTGAGGGAGGGATGTGTTCGCAAAAGAGAGTGAGGCAGCAGATGGGCACGTTCCTCTACGCGAACGCATGTGTCTTACCGCGATCGCGTAGTGAAAATCTTGAGAGCGTGTGCCTTACCCTATGCGATCGCATCAGCAGGGTCACAATCGCACTGCACATTTTCACCTGGGCAGAATATTAAAAACCCAAATCGGGGGTTTAGGGAATTTTTATCATTTTTGAACTTGAGAGCTCAGGAAGTGCGATTTTTGGGGAGATTTGCACCTGGGCAATTTGGGTAAGTGATTTCTATTCGATTTAGACCAATTTCCAAGTTTATACTCTTAAATCTACTCTTTAAATTCGAATTTAGGGTGATAATTTGGGAAAATTGGATAAAGTTCCTAGGCTAAATTCTTGAGTTTTTAACGAGATTTTGATATCCGATTTGAGTAATTCTTATATGGCTAGACTCGTGAGTGAATGGGTGTCTGGAATATATAATTTTTACCCGATTTCGAGACGTGAGCCCGGTGACATTTTGGGCAATTTTTCTAAATTCGCGTATTAGCTTCGAACTTATTAGCTATTTTGATTCCTTAAAGTGATATTTACAATATGCAATCGAATTGAATAGATTTGGGCTATCCGGAGTCGGATACTCGTGGCAAGAGCGTGGTTCTGAGGTTATTAGCGCAGTCGATGTGAGTGGCTTGCCTAACTCTGTGTTGGTGACTTCCCCTTAGGTTGTTTTGATATCGTTTTTGTTATATGGGCGCCGTGTACGTGAGGTGACGAGTGCGTACACGGGCTATTGTTGCTAAACATCCACTTTTCCTTTCATGACATAAATCATTTTATCCCTATTTCATTGTTTCATGTACTAACTATGTAGTTTAGTTTAGGAATAAGCATGCCTATCTGTTTTACTTGAGTTTCCCCTAATTGTTATTATTTGCACCATGTTCTGGTAGTTTTACCCGTATTTGCCTGTTATTCTTCCTGAACTATTTAAATAAACTGTACCCGGTATTCTTTTGCATTGCATATTTAAATTGGGACTACTAACGAGATTCCAGGAGCTTTCCCCCTGTACTGCATTGCATATTTAAATTGGGACTACGAACGAGATTCCGGGAGCTTTCCCCTTGTACTGCATCGCATATTTAAATTGGGACTACGAACGAGATTTCGGGAGCTTTCCCCATGTACTGCATGTCATGTTTATTACTTTGAGATACATTGTGCCGAGCCGAGGGCTCCCTTTTGCTATTTTCTTCCATCTTACTGTTCTACTGTTTTGCCTTAGGTTATTATATCTCTCTATTCAATTTTTAGATTGTTTTACTATAAAAATCTAGTAGAACCTTAACCTGATGTCGTCAATACTTGACTAGAGTTAGGCTTGCCATTTACTGGGTACCAATTGTGGAGTACTTATGCCCTTTCCGACGCATGTTTTCCATGTGCAGATCCAGGTACCAGCACCCAGTATCGTGGCTAGGAGTCGCTTTAGCAGCTGCCAGGAGACCGCGAGGTAATTCTGCCGCGTCTGCAGAATCTCACGAGTCCCCTTCTACTCTAGTATAGGCATAGATAACTTATGTATTTCTGCTACGTCTTTGTATAGAGGTATATTTAGTACAGAGCTTGTGACTGTCGTGACATTCTGAGGTTTGGGAAGTGAAATTGTATATGCCGAGCGGCTGAGTTATGTGTCTTCTTCTTCTTCTCTATTTCAATTATTATATTGTTTTTATTTCTCCGCAAGTTTTAGGCTTACCTAGTCGTAGAGACTAGATGCCGTCACGATACCCAACGAAGGGAAATTTTGGTCGTGACAGATCTATGTTCAAATCTCAATAATTCACTTTAAGAAAGTTTTGACAAAAATTCCCTAATATCTCTTTTAAAATCAATAATCAAAAGCCAAAATCGAAGATGGAATCATGGAATATAATCAAAACGAAGTATAAAATATTTACCAATCACAGTGGTGAAAATCACCTCGAAATATATCCCAAATCCGAGCTTCATAACTCAAAATCTGGTAAAACAACACAAGGGTCCAAAATAGAGTACTTATATTTACTGCCCAGTGGTACTCTACGTGTTCGCAATAGTACTTGATAGACGCCCACCTATACCACTAATAAGTAGCAAGGAAGGGGTCGAAGCAGCTTTTACCCGAACGGGCCAGGATCGAAATCCACAGGGAGTTATGTATATAGGAGTTGGATTTCTACTTAACCTAGTGGGGTGTCAAGTTCTTAATTGCACTTCTCATCATAAATAGTTTTGTATTTATACTAAAGTAAGACTAATAAGAACTATTATCTTTTTGTGGATTTTTCTCAAGTAATTAAATGCACTAGGGCTGGGACTTACTCCTAGGCGAGTGACTAATGGAGTCTAAAATCTAGGATAACCTTGTGAATTCTGGGTGAATGACATAACCTCATTCTAAATATCTCACCCAATACCTCTCGGTAATTTGGGTGACTTTGCCCGAATTGGCCTTCTCAAGCACAATTGGGTGTTTCAATAAATCAAATGAAATGTCTCAAGTCGGGTGTAACTATCTTTAGTATCCACCCTTTATTGGGGCTATCAATCTCTTGAGATCACCCCAATACCTTGTTAGCCTATTTACCTAGACTTGGGTCATCTCTCTCAAGAATAACCCTAGTCGTGAAGGTATGAAATAGTGTTTGCAAGCACTAAATCTGAGAATTATGCATGATATATGCCGCGCCCCCTTTTCAACTCGCGGAGATCGGGTTTATGACATTCTGACAACTCCTTTTAAAGGAAGATGGTTAAAAGAAGAGTCGCCACCTAACGATTTTTAAGGTGCGTTAGGGCACCTAGAGTGATTAACTCATGAGACTAGTTTGCATTACCAGAGATTGGGTAAGGGCTTGAAATTATCCCAAGGGGAAGGTATTAGGAACCCCTCAGAATCAACAACTGTGGTTCCCGGCCAAATAGTTTTCGTGAATTTGTACAATAAGCAAGTAGCAAGCAATGGCGCAAATAAGATGGGATTTCAAATATGCATTGGAGCTATCGATTTTGAAAGAACTACTACAAATTTTGAGAGAAAGAAATCCTAGGTTTGAAACAATATGGATCACATCAATGCAATACCCGATAGACACTCCTCAGAGAGGGGCTACACGTGGTATTAGCGCACCAGTCATCATATCCATATTCTACCCTTTCCCACCCCGTGAAGGTAATTAAAGCGTGTGTTGGTCACGAGCTCTATTGCGTGCTATTACCCGTCCCATCCTATCAGTCCCGGAGGAGTCTAGGGCTACTATCCTAAAGGAGGTGCTAGGCTGAACCCTAAGTTTTAAAGGACAAAATTCTAAGCGACAGGCAAAGACAATTAGAACTGCAAATATGGGGGAAAACAATAGGAGCAGATATGAGGCCCAAGTATTCCTCCACAGGTTATGCACATAATTAGCACAACTCAAACACAAGTAAGGCCTTTCTAACTTCAGGACCTAAGGCATGATGTCTGGGAGAGAATGCAATTACGAGGCAGTTTTATTACTGATTTTAGAGAAGGAATTGTACCAGTTTCTAAATACTGATTTTAACCTGTTGTTAGTCAAACAGTATGTGTGAAGAGTGGATTTCCAGTTTTCGCTGATCCAGCACCTAAGGCTTGCCTAGGTGTATCAATTATTAGAGGAACTGTTCAAATAGCATTAGTAAACAACCTGTTTTAGGTGTCTAGAATCATAAAGGCATTACCAGCTTTCTTTTAGAGGAACTAAGTGAAGTTCTTATACCTATTATACGTCAGTACTTAGGCTAGGTGTAACTGGGCGGATACGACCTTATAACATGATATCTAATGTTACCAAAGGTGTATATGCAGAAATCCTGAACATGATTTTCTAAATGCACAATAAAGAGGCAGAATGAGGCGTATGCAAGATTCCTGAACATGATTTCTAAATGCGCAGTAAAGAGGCAGAATGAGGCGTATGCATGATTCCTGAACATGATTTCTAAATGTGCCGTACTTCTCAGTTATTAAATCACAGTTTCAGGAGACTATTTGGAATACCATATTATTAACGTTGTCCTAGAAGACATGATCTCTAAGTGTGCGGCATTTGTCAAAAAGCAGGATTTAAAAAAAAACACAATTGGTATGAACAGAGTCACATATTAGTAGTTCTTGTTGTTATTAGATACTATGAACATGATTTCTAAATGAATACCATTATGATGAAATGCTGAAAGAAATAAACCTAATTGTCATGGTATCTAATGGATGATTGTCATGTTGTTCCTAAGCATGGTGGCTATTGCACATATAAGAAAAGTAAACCTATGGGCATGATTTCTACTTGCGTCTATACTAAGTATGCATAACCCACCCATTTAACTATCCAACCCCATAATGTTTATACAATCAGTTATTACAGACCATTGTTACACGTATTACATAAGTAAATAAGAAAATTAAGAAGTTACACTATAGGGAGCCTACCAATAGGCCCAAGTCTCTAGGTCCTTAATGCCATATGCCATAACCTTTCATAATCCGGGTGTGTCAGAGTTCCTAAGGACCTTGGAGGATCCCAGGCAGTGCTCACACCCATGTTTCCTAGTCAAGAGGGAGTAAGTGCCGTGTGGGAATGCCAGCCTTGTGTGTCAGAGTTCAGAGGGTTCTCAAAGGGTCCCCAAAGCAGTGCTCACATAAAGTGGGTGAACTTAAGAAACTAGGAGTTGAGTGAGATGTGCTCAGAATTTAGGAAGTTTAAGTAAAACAGTGTTGAAAAACATTTTAAGATAGGAAGAACTTTAGTCAAGATCAGCAAAGGTTCGATTGACGAAAATAGTTTAACAACTAAAACAAAATTAAAGCCAGCACCAAATAAAGGAGCCAGGGTAGCCCAGCAGTCACAAACAAAGGTGGGAGGTTTGAGGGACAAATACACAACCTGTGAAGCTGGAAGGTTCAAACATAGATACACAATCCAAGGGTTTCTAAGGATTCAGGGGGAGGTCAGGGATATGACTCAGTGTCAAATTAGAGCAACATATCAACCAAAACACTGACATCATGATTGAATTTAACATATTAGTCATAGGCATGGAAATGCATATAAAGAATAGAGACTGAGTGCAAATAGACACATTGATAATTCAAAGTAAAGTGAAAATAGACATGTAAAAGAGATTCAGAATTCTAAGTGCATGTTGAACAACAAAACCACAAGTAGAAACATATAAGAAATACAAGGAACTGAACCATTAATAGAAACATATTGGTTTGATGACTGAAGCTTAAATCAGAACATACCAGTATGATGACGAAAATAATAATGCAAGCAGAGATAGGAGATGCACAATAGTCAGCCTTGGCTTACAGTCGGCTCACTTAAAATAATAGAAAGTAGCACAAAAGAGAGAGTGAAAAGAGTATGAAACTCTTTTGTTGTGAAAGGAGTGCACATATTGGTTTTTGCATCTATGTCTATGTGTGTGCCTAACGAATAAGTAGAGTGTATATATAGTTTTTTTTTTCTTTTTGTTTTTAAAGAACATTAGTAAATAAGGTACAGATCAAAGTCAAGCAGCAATTAAAGGAATCAGAATCAATTAACAAGCAATCAGTCTAAGTACTCCCTCTAATCAGGGGAGTCAATTACAAACGGTAAAGACAAGTGACTAAATAAGGAAGGAAATCCATGGCTGGCTTGTAATACATAAGGAAATATTTCAAACTAATACAAATATAAGACAGGTAATTATGCTAGATACACAACATATCAATTAAGGAATGTCCTAAGGATCAGTGTGACAACATAATTGGTTATGAAAATAAGTAGGGAATGACGGAAATCAGCAGGAAATCCTCGAATGAGGTTCAAAATACAGGAAACTAACATCACTTAAGGAAAGTATCTCGTATGACTGGAATACCACATAGGAAATATAATCTCAGTATACAGAACAAACAATTGGTCTAGGTTCAAAAAATCCTAGTTTAAATCGATTAAATAGTAGAATTAATCAAATAAGGCAAGTGAATAACTCATGGGTCAAAATCTGTAGTGTATTACCGAAAGGACCAGCGAAGGATACTAATCTGAGGGAATCAAGGATTCAAATAAGGCCAGTATCAGCTAAAGGAAAATATAACATGAAATAAATAGACAATGTTCAAGAACACTGAAACCCTAGCAATCTCAGTAGAGTAAAATCATACGAGCTAGGGATTCATGTGTATTACAGGGTAAACATGGAGGCATGTAGAGAGAGTAAGAATGTCAGAAACATATACGAACACCACAGGGTAAAAACTTCAGAGAATCATAAAGCACATATGCAAACATGTATTCAGAGACCCAAGGTGAAAGATTAGGGTTTTCGCAACTCAGATAAAGAGAGAGACTTCAATAAAAACATTAAAAACAATGGAAATCTTAAGAGAATATTGGAAAATCGTATAAAAACCATTTAAAAGAAAGGGTTATGAAACCCTAGTTTGAAGATGAAAGATCGTTTAAAATAAGAAGGTTCTTCAAAGAAAAACATGTAAAAGCTTCACGATATACATAGATCAAAGGAAGATCTAGAAGAAATCGGAAAGATATCAGGAGTTAGTGTTTCATGGGACCCATAGAAACAAGAAAAACCTTAAAGATGTCGCCGGCGTTAGCCGAGAAAGTAGTAGCTCTTACTCAGACGGACGGAGGTGGCCGGAAAATGGAATGAGGGACCATGGGAGGTGAGTAAACCGCTCTAGGTTCACCTGAGGGCCTTAGGGTGTCATTAGACCGGTGTAGGATGAAGCAGTAACCAGGAGATGATGGGAGGGCCATAGTTTCCGGCGAGGGAACCGGTCGGAGAAGATGAACAAGCTTCATTGGAAGAGAGAATCATGGGGAAGTATCTAGAGAGAACCAGAGAAGAATAGAAAGATAATGAGAGATGGAAAATGAGGGGTCGAACCGGGGGGGGGGGGGGAATTGGGTTTAATTNGTTAAAGGGTCAGGTGGGTTGGGTTTTAAAAATGGCTAGGATTTAAATAAATGGGTAAAACGTTAAATACCCAATTAAAAATAGATAAATAATTAATAAAAATAGCTAATAATTGTATAAAATAGGATTAAGGCTAAATAAATGAGATTAAGGTGATTAACTAATATAGAAAATATAAAATGAACAGTTATTGATTTTAAAAATGGTATAAAATGTACAATTGTGCTATAATTGCAAATATTGTTGTAATTAGCTAAATAATGCAAAATTGGCTAATTTGTGAAATAACTAAATCCTAATGGAATTAAATAGGATTATGAATAATATATTGGGGATAAAATGTCTTGAAATTATTTATAACACCATTTATGGAATTATGAAATATTAAATAAACAGGAAAATAATTTGATAAGAATAGGGAAGATTATGGAAAAATACTAATTATCATAAAGAGTGATTTTAAAGGTATATATGCAAGTTTGAAAAAACTTTGAGGAAAAATTGGGTATCAACAGCTGCCCCTCTTTACCCGGGAAGGATGAAAGAGTTGTCGGATAAAGATATGATGGCCAATTTTGACCGAGCGGAAATATTTTGAAAGATTTAGGCCGCACCCTGGCTTTTGAGCTGCCTAAATATCCGTGGTTTTACAGGAATCATGCCGTATCTAGTTCAGGATCCACCGACGTAGTATACCGATGACATTTTATAAGGACGGACGCAAGGTGCAAGGTATGGTGAACAAAATGGCTTACAGGGTAGTCAGGAAAACTGGAGCGGGTCCGCTCCTGCCTGGCTGGCTGGCTGTTTCTAGTCGGATTTCCTGCAAATGAATAACAAGCATATATTTTGCGTAATTTACATATGATGCAGATTCCCATTGGACTATGAATGTTGTCTTCGGACGGTTGAGGATGACGTCCTTAGACCATGATGTCCTTGGCGATGAGTCGCTTGATGCGGGATTCGCAAGCTATGAAATGATATTCTCGGTCCATGAATATGGTGCCTCCGAACCATGATGCCTTTGAATAATGATATGCAAACTGATAAAATAGATCCTCAAGCCATGACATGGTGTTCTCGGGGCATGAAGATGGTGCCTCTGAACGATGACGCCTTTGGATGGGTTGGCGATATTTCAGCCCATGAAAATGCAATAGTATGATTCTAACAAGACGAGGCTTAGTCTTGCGAATTAAAGGGGAAGAGCTTAGCCCGAAAGGAAGCGAAGTAAATAATGACATAGAGAGTGGTTGCTTTGAAAAGTAAGTGGGAGGCAGCGTTTAACCTCGGAAGGCAGAATAGTAGTCTTATTGAAAAATAAAAAAAATGCAGATGGAGGTAGAGTTTAACCTTGGAAGGCAGAAAGGTAGCCTTATGCAATGCAGGTGCATAAGGAGGTAGCGTTTAACCTCAGAAGGCAGAAAGGTAGCATTATGCAAAAAATAAATGTAGATGGAGGTAGCATTTAACCTCGGAAGGCAGAAGGGTAGCCTTATGCAATGTAGGTGCAGATGGAGGTAGCGTTTAACCTCGGAAGGCAGAAAGGTAGCCTTATGCAATGCAGGTGCATAAGGAGGTAGCGTTTAACCTCGGAAGGCAGAAAGGTAGCCTTATGCAATGCAGATGCAGATGTAGACAACGTTTAGTCTCGGAAGGCAGAAAGGTAGCCTTGTGCAATGCAAATGCAGATGGAGACAACGTTTAGTCTCGGAAGGCAGAACGGTAGCCTTATGCATGAAATAAAATGCAGATAGGAGTTCTTAGCTAATGATAAATTGCGGCGATATGATTGTTGTGAGAATGGCGATAATGAAGTGTCGTTGGTGATGATAATAAATGTCGGCATGTGCGACGAGCTTGAGAAGCGTGACTTTGGGAAATATATGTCTTTCGGGTGGATAGTATGTTTTTGGGGCCCTTGCCATCTTTGTGCGTGCATCCAAAGAAAGATCGTGAGTTCTCTAAAGGGAAGGTTAGTTCGTATCCCTGCTGGCTTTGCTTGTCACATTTGCTTGATTGTGATGATACTGTCTGTATCACCGGGGGTAGCGTTTTCTAAACAAGTTGTTTCAATAAATATGCATGATTTGTAAAAGTGTAATATAAGCATAAAATAGTTTTAGATGAACCGACAACCGTGACGCGGTACGAGATATTGCAACCTCTCTTGCTACGGAATTTTGAGGGTCCTCCTCAAAATTCTGCCCCAGTTTCATGGGTGGATACTTCTATCTGTTGCTCGTGCGGCGATTGGCTGAACTTGCTTTAGAATTTTGAGGGTCCTCTTCAAAATTCTGCCCCAGTTTCCAATTATGGGGAAAATGAGATTTTTATTAAATTGTGACCGAACCTATAAGGCTTTCTACGTATCCTCTCTTAAACGCTATCAAGTCAGGTGTAGTTCAATTTACATTGTTGATAAAAGTACAAGGAGTTACACATAGTAGCGCTTGACTACATCTGAATTGATTGGTTTTGGCCAAACTTCTCCGTCCATTTCTACAAGTATAAGTGCTGCTCCTGTCAGCACTCTGTGGACCATGTACGAACCCTGCCAGTTGCGAGAAAACTTCCCTTTGGTTTCGTCTTGATATTGAAAGATTTTCTTTAGCACCAGCTGCCCTGGTGTGAATCGTCTTGGCTTGACTTTCTTGTTTAAGGCTCTGGTCATTCTGTTCTGATATAGTTGACCATGACAAACTGCATTCAGTCTCTTTCCGTCTATGAGGGCTAGTTGCTCATAACGGCTCCTTACCCATTCTGCGTCGCTGAGCTCAGCTTCTTGTATAATTCTCAGAGATGGAATCTCAACTTCGGCAAGAATAACAGCCTCTGTACCGTAAGCCATCATGTAGGGTTTTCCCTGGTTGATGTGCGGACTGTGGTGCGATATCCCAATAAGGAAAATGATAACTTCTCATGCCATTGCTTGTGCCTTTCTATCATCTTCCTTAGTATCTTCTTGATGTTTTTGTTGGCGGCTTCTACAACTCCATTCATCCGAGGTCTGTAGGTTGTGGAGTTAGTGTGTTTGATCTTGAATGTTTCACACATGACTTTCATCAAGTCACTGTTAATATTAGAACCATTATCGGTGATGACCGATTTTGGAACTCCGAACCGACAAACAATACGGTTGCGGACAAAGTCGGCCATGACTTTCTTGGTAACTGCTTTGTAGGAAGCTGCTTTGACCCATTTAGTAAAGTAATCAATGGCGACCTGAATGAACCTGTGCCCGTTGGAGGCGGCAGGCTCGATTGGTCCAATGACGTCCATGCCCCAGGCGGGGAATGGCCATGGTGAACTTGTTGCATTAAGCTCACTCGGAGGTACCTTTATCATATCCCCATGTATCTGATAGCGGTGGCATTTTCAGACGTATTGGATGCAGTCGGTTTAAATGGTCATCCAGAAGTAACCATCTCAGAGTATCTGTTTTGCTAGAACAAAATCGTTCATATGTGGGCCGCAGGTCCCAGCATGAATTTCTTCCAGTAACTTTGATGCTTCCTTTGCGTCGACGCACCATAACAACCCCAAATCGGGAGTCCTCCTATATAGCATTGTCACGACCCAAACTGATGGGCCGTGACGAGCACCCGGTACCTTACTCAACCGTGTACCAACGTAACATATCTTTCTTATTACATCATCATATACTTGTGATATACGGGCCTAATAGGCCAACATAATTATTTATAAACTCTAAACATAGGCCGACAAGGCCATACAAGTATTCGTATACATGACATCTGTCTACAAGCCTCTAAGAGTACATACTTAACTTAGAGTCTGGGACAGAGCCCCGCCGTACCAAACAATACACATCTAAATCATACTGACCAAACGAGCAACCCCGAAGCAAATAAAGCGCACCAACATCTTCCGCTGAGCTGATAGCCTACTTGGAGGGCTCCCGGCCTGTCTATCGGGACTTGCGGGCATGAAACGCAGCGTCCCCAAACAAAAGGGACGTCAATATGAATAATATACCGAGTATGTAAGGCAGTATATTGAAAGCTGAAACTGAACTAATAATATAATAAATACAGGTAGCTAGAAGTCAAAGATAATCTGATGATATGCTTACCTACCGTTACTGACTCAATTTTCTCAATATAATAAGTAAAATAGTTGTCCGTCCCTATAAGGCTCGGTAAATATATATATATAAATATATAACTACTCTGCCATACTAGGCTATGTATCTCAACCAACTGGGCTCGCTCATAGGCTCTTGACCACAGTAGGTTCGATATATAACTTACCATCTGATCAGAGGTTGCCCAATAGGGGCCTACCCATCGATTATAGCTCGATGGTAATGAAAATAATGTAATATTGTATATATAGATTCTCTACTCGTTTGACTGGAAGAAGACGATACTCAATTAAATATGAAGTCCCGATAAGGGAAAATATTGTAACTTATGAGACTAGGAAATGTACACAAAATTCGAGAATATGAATCTTTTCTATATACCTCGTTATCAAACTCATATAATTACGGGATCATGCCAAAATGAAAGAAGGTCTTAGCCCTAACATACCTGAACCGATTCTCTTAAAAATACCTTTAACACCGTTGATTGCGACAATGCATAACGGCAGATCGAAGTAGGAAAAGAATCCGTATAATATTCTTGAGAAAGATTATACCGAACTTCTTTAGAGTCACATTGCCTAGAATCTTACGGAATTTTCTTGCTTGAATCCTTGAATTCTTTAATTCTTGAATTCTTGCGTGAATATCCACTAACTAACATTCTAATATAATACCTTTCTTTGAGTAAGTTTGTATACTAGTTGAAAGAAACAGTATACTTGCACAGGAAAGAGAAGACAATATCATACATGATGAAGATTGACTAACGGTTAGAGCTAGAGGGTGAAAGGTAGTGTTTCAATTGAATATGGAATTTTTAAGTGTACTGGGTTATATATAGTAGGTAATGATTTGGGTGAACAAGGCATTTTGTAATCCCTGAAAAGGCACATTTAACCCTTTCCTTAAGAATGTAATAATTATGTGACTTACGTTTCTTATGCATGCCAAATGCCATCTCTCTTATTTTGCCACCTATTATTATGACTTAATAGTCACCATTCATGGGTGGCTTAATGCCATGTGGGTGGTTATCCATTTTCAATAATACACCACCAATTATCTTAATTAAGTGTTAATCTCTCACTAAAATTAATAATTACTCGATTATTCATATAATCAGAAATTATCTCAAATTACTTAAAATACTACTCACTTTTAATACACCTTATACTTCTTAATATCATGACCATGTGGTACATTGTATTGTACTAGTCCATAATACCGGATGTTTTAGCTCGGGCCGTATTTTATCCCAAAATGTCAAACTTTGACGAAATTCATTTATTTGATTTGGTTACCCTCTCACCTTCACGAATTTATTGATTACTTGTTTAAAATAGCATAAAATGCTTATAATCTTAAAATAATCTCATTCCTGAACTTACGTCGATTAATTTACGACGAAAATTTAGCGTACGAAAAATGTGGGATGTAAGATCTCATTTTCGTGATTTCATCACTTCACTTATGGCGTACTTTCACGTACGAAAATATGGGGTGTAACATTATTCCCCCCTTTGGAACATTCGTCCTCGAATGTTGACTGATGCACTTATCATTCTCATAACCTTTAGCTCTTGTGAATGCTTTAATACTCTTTTTCCCATGTAGACAATTGTTCTTTGAATATATCCAAAGGCCAGGGCATTCCCTAATTTAGGCATCTTTCGCACACCACGGTCTGCGGTTGGAATTCTTCTAATCTCGTAACTTTTGCTACCTTCTGTCATGCAGCATGTAAGGCGTTTTCCTTATATGTTCTCCTTTGTGACTCTTCTCCTGTTTTTCCTCAAGTTTTTTTAGCCAATCTCTAGGCGTCACTTTGTAAACATATACAAGGCTTAATAGGATGCCTTTCTAGGCATCTATAGGTGTACTGAAGTTCTTCTCTCGGTACTTTGATGTACTCACGAATATTGTTATACCTTATTTCATAGATTCATTTATCCATTAGTATGACTTCACTTCATCTAGGTTGGTCATACTATACCATAACTTATTACTTCGATTTATCGTTACTGTAGTCTGCAACTAACACTAGGTTACTCTCGTTGCTTAGCCTATATGTATAAATCGATGTCCTTTAATGCTTCCTTATTATTATTCATCATAAGAATGAAGGCCTAATCTCACCTCATACTTTGTGACTTTTGTCCATCCATGGTTGATTCACCTTAATGTTGATGTATCATCTATCAGTGATAACTTGATCTCTTATGTAACATTTCCGCTAAGGCTCACGTCTCATCGAGGAACATTTGAAGTGATTGTCTTGATCCACCTTGGGTGATACGATAATATAGTTCCATAATCGTATTTTATAGCATCTCAATGTGATTTACCATACGTGGGCATTTTAATCTTGTACAATTCATTAAATCATTACTCAATCGAAGGCCGAACGTCATCCTTCATCTATCACAGTTACACCCTCATTCTGCTACCAGCGCAACATCCCATCTCTTCAAAATGCTACTAGTCTTAGACTTCTTTGAGTTCATTCAGGTGAAATTGAGCTTTCTATAACTTAGAGGAACCATCAGCTCCTTTGTTTTCACGGGCTTAATCCTGATGACTTATCCATTTTCGTCACCTTCTTGTCCTTACTCTTGTCATTCTAAAACCTTATCTTTCTATCATACTTTATCTTGCGATCGATTCCCTTATGCTTTTCTTGAACATCAAACGAGACATCGCATCGTCTCTAACTCTCCTTTCACTCGCTAATTTGACCTTTCAATACTTAGAAACCATAGGTTGGAAGGTATGCTACTGACGATGCTATTATCATTCCTGGATACTGAATCTCAGCACTTCTAGTATTTTACCTGAAGTATGGACCACTCTCTTCTTTCTATACTTGAGTATTTAGTACGTTGTTCACCTTTACCTTACTTACTTTAAAATATCGCCTCACATTCTTCTATCTCTTTTTCATAACCTCCCTCCTACACAGGTATAAATCACATCTACCATTTGAAGTTTTATTGTAATACTTGCACCTATGGTGCCTATACAATCTGAAGGGAGCTCCATACTGAATTCTTATGTGGCTGATATTTTTCTAACTGGCTTTATCGTAGAGCGATTATAGAATATGGTCGTTATGCTATATCTCTTGCACATGTGATTCTGCTCTGTCCTTAATCATGATTCCTATAACTTCTGGGTCCAATAATCGGATTCTTGATTTACTTCATTGATGTAACTCTTTAGTTTCCTCCTCCTTCTGATCGGCCTTTCTGTCGGCTTAAGTTATCTCCCGAACCGTGGTTCATGGTATTAGTTATTCTATTTAGCCTTTCATGGGCACTGATGAATATGCATAATACAATCCTTTAATAATTTAATCCTTCGTTTATGACCAGGGCTCAATTCTTTCTTTTAACGTATACTAGAATCTTTTACGACTGTATATGCTGCATGTATAAAACTCTGAACCCTTAAGTGCGTTCATAAAGTAACTAACTCTGGATCATTGATGGAAAAATTTCTTACGTTCCATGTTATCTTTCTTTCAACGTAAGCTATTACTTTCCTGGTTTTTTTGCCCCTTTGTTGCGTCCATACTTAGCTTATCTTAGTGCCCACACATGCTAGAGTTTTTGTGCAACTCATATGATCTCGAATATTACTTTTAATTTTACTTTCTGTTCATTAGTCACGGTAGGTGCCACTTCTGTATGGAATGCATACAATATTGTTGTGAGACTATTGTTATAATACCATTTCCTCTTTAGGTTATTGTCCTTAGGCTGAAGCCTTCTTCCTTATTCCCTCAGTTAGTCTTTCATTTTAGTATTTAAGGAGAACTATCTGGCTCTTGTAAAGCTACCAGCTTGTTATATTTCTTACTCGACAAAATGTTTGATGTTCGTACTTACCTATAATTATCCTTTGTTACTTACCTCCACGCCCTTATGCTTGTAGGGATGCTTTTGAACTGATATGTTGACTGTCTTCTAGTTGGCATTCTCTTTTATTTCCCCAACACTTATACGGTGTCTTTAACTATCCCAGCTCCTATCTGAATATTTCTCAAAGGTGACAATGTCATAACTATAAGGATGAATTCCCCATGTTGGGTTTCCTTATGTTTTTCTTGCATGATCTGCTGATTTGTCTGTAATTTCTTGTCTAGTCATGACTAGGCTCTTTTTGAATCAACTACTAACTACTCGTTGGCCCATTCTCATATCCACATCTCGTGCGATCTCTTTTGGGTTATTTCCTTTTGTCTAACTTACCTCTTGCACTGGCTCCTTCTTTAACATTCCGGGCAGGAACCCTTCCTTTTTCTGACTTCGTGCTTACATAACATTCTGGAATCATATCATATCTGTACGATTCGGATAAGTGCAATCTCATTCATTTCTCATTTTTTTTATCGCATTCTTCTTTTACCATTCCATAATTCCTAGAACAACTTAACTCTGACTTAATGCCATTATCACTCAGTATTTCCCCCTTTAGGGGAGTACTAATAGATGAAGCCACGAGGATATACCTATAGATGTTCTACCTCTTCATCTTTGGCGCCGTTTTACAACATTAATGAACGTTATTCGCCTTGCGGATATCCTTCTGTATTAAGGATACAAATTCCCATACTCGCGATTGTGACACTTTAGCGCATCTGGCATGTACAGTCTCTTAAGCTTAATTTTGCTCATATTGCTTGTTTTAGAGAAATGTCTCCCTGAATGACCATTTTCTGAACTTATCATGGATCTTCTTCTGTTTTCCATTGTATTATCATCGGAACGAAATCTAAAATTCTCATGATGTCGACTATTATCAAATCACTCAGTCCCCAATTCATGTTTAGTTAACCTTATTCACCAGTCCATACTGATTTCTGTTACTCTGGGGTCTAACTTTTCCTTATGTTAATCATGTTAGAGTCACGAAAATATTTCTCGAAATGAGAATGTGACTGTATGGCCTATACCCTTTTGTTTTCTTAAGGCCCATCACCTCCCATCTCTTTCTTCATTTGACTAAAGATTCTGTAACACTCTACTATTGCCGTCCATGTATTGTATCTCACTCATAATGCTTCATTATCCCACTTCGTACTTTCCTGCTAATATTTTTATTTATGCTTATCTCTTTCTTTTGAAAACATTGACAAGGCATTCTTTTGCTTTGCTTCCCTTGCTTCATTAATTGGCTCTTCGGTTTGCTCAACGTTTTCGCTCTACTATGGATGGGATCCACACTAAGGTAGTATTTATCCCCTTCCAGGCTTTCATTGCCTATCTTTGTAGCACTCATATCTAGCTGTACTATTTTAGAGTGTGCCATCTGGGCGTCTCACAAGGAGATCTATTATCACATTTGCACTATCCTTCGAAAATGTAAACTAACTCTGCCAATCCATCCACTATTTTGGGTTACTATATCCCCAGCCCGATCTTGATAACTCGTCCTTCTCTTAAAATATGTCTGTTAGCTCCCAATATGGTATAATTGAGATGGGTGTGGCCCATTATACACACCTCTGTTACTGTTGAGGGTAACTCAAAATGCTTATATTTTTTCTGACGTAATTGTAATCCTGATAATCTTCATTAACTGGGTTCCTCGTACCCTTCTTCACCTTGCTTCTTTTACTTCTTGAAACTTGTATTTATCCTCTAAATCTCTCATTGGCTTTCACCATAAAGTTAGATAAATATTCTTGCCTTAAAGCTCCTTACCAAGAAGCTTACACGTCTTAGTATACACATGATTTGTTGAATACCTCATATTTAACCATCATAAGCATGATGCAAAAATTGAGTTCCTCTAACTCAATTATTCCATAGCCGCATTCAATCCCTTATCAACCGTCTTTCTAAATGTAGGTATCGATGTATTACGAATAAGATGGAGTTTAGGAAATCGAGTTCTTACAACTGAGATCTAACACACGATCTAGAGTAAGAAGAAAGAGTGACATTCCTAAAGGCCCTGTAGCCTTCTGCTTATAAGTGTGGTGCATGACACACCCATAATTAAGACTCTACTAGACACGACTTGTCGACTCCCTAGGATAGAACTGCTCTGATACCATTTTTGTCACGACCCAAACTGATGGCCGCGATGGGCATCCGGTACCTTACCCAACCGAGTACCAACGTAAAATATATTCTTATTACATCATCATATACTGGTGACATACGGGCCTAATAGGCCAACATACTTATTTATAAATTCTAAACATAGGACGACAAGGCCATACAAGTATTCGTATACATGACATCTGTCTACCAGCCTCTAAGAGTACATACTGAACTTAGAGGTCGGGACAGAGCCCCGACATACCAAACAATACACATCTAAATCATACTGACCAAACAAGCAACCCCGAGGCAAATGGAGCACACCAACATCTTCCGCTGAGCTGATAGCCTACTTGGAGGGCTCTCGACCTGTCTATCGGGACCTGCAGGTATGAAACGCAGCGTCCCTAGGCAAAAGGGACGTCAGTACGAATAATGTACCGAGTATGTAAGGCAGTATACTGAAAGCTGAAATTGAACTGATAATATAATAAATGCAGGTAGCTAGAAGTCAAAGACAATCTGATGATATGCTTACCTGCTGATACTGACTCAATTTTCTCAATATAATAAGTAAAATAGTTGTCCGGCCCTATAAGGCTCGGTTATCATATATATAAATATATAACTGCTCTGCCGATGTATGCTCGCTCATAAGCGCTCGGCCATACTAGGCTCTGTATCTCGACCAACTGGGCTCGCTCATAGGCGATCGTCAACAGTAGGTTCGGTATATAACTTACCATCTGATCAGAGGTTTCCCAATAGGGGCCTGCCCATCGATTATAGCTCGATGGTAATGAAAATAATGTAATATTGTATATATAGATACTCTGCTCTCTTGACTGGAAGAAGACATTATTCAATTGAATATGAAGTGCCGATAAGGGAGAATATTATAACTTATGAGACTAGGAAATGTACACAAAATTCAGGAATATGAATTTTTTCTATATACCTCGTTATCAAACTCATATAATTACGGGATCATGCCAAAATGGAAGAAGGGCTTAGCCATAACTTACTTGAACCGATTCTCTTAAAAATTCCTTTAACACCGTTGATTGCGATAATGCATAACAACAGATCGAAGTAGGAAAAGAATCCGTATGATATTCTTGAGAAAGATTATAACAGACTTCTTTAGAGCCACATTGCCTAGATGCTTACGAAATTTTCTTGCTTGAATTCTTGAATTCTTGCGTGAATATCCACGGACTAACATTCTAATATAATACCTTTCTTTGAGTAAGTTTGTATACTAGTTGAAAGAAGCAGTATACTTGCACAAGAAAGAGAAGACAATAGATACATGAAGAAGATGACTAACGGTTAGAGCTAGAGGGTGAAAGGTAGTGTTTCAATTGAGTATGAAATTTTTAAGTGTACTGGGTTATATATAGTAGGTAATGATTTGGGTGAACAAAGCATTTTGTAATCCCTGAAAAGGCACATTTAACACTTTCTTTATGAATGGAATAATTATGTGACTTACGTTTCTTATGCATGCCAAATGCCATCTCTTTAATTTTGCCACCTATTATTATGACTTAATAGTCACCATTCATGGGTGGCTTAATTCCATGTGGGTGGTTATCAATTTTCAATAATACACCACCAATTATCTTAATTAAGTATTAATCTCTCACTAAAATTAATAATTACCCGATTATTCACATAATCAAGAATTATCTTAAATTAGTTAAAATAATACTCATTTTTAATACACTTTATACTTCTTATTATCATGACCATGTGGTACATTGTATGATACTAGTCCATAAATACTGGGTATTTTAGCTCGAGCCATATTTTATCCCAAAATGTCAAACATCGACGAAATTCATTTATTCGATTTGCTTATCCTCTCACCTTCACGAATTTATTCATTACTTGTTTAAAATAGCGTAAAATGCATATAATCTTAAAATAATCTTATTCCTAAACTTACGTCGATTAATTTACGACGAAACTTTAGCGTACGAAAAATGCGGGATGTAAGATCTCATTTCCGTTCTTTCATCACATCACTTATGGCGTACTTTCACGTACGAAAATATGGGGTGTAACAACATTCCTCCACTGTGAAAGAAATTAATAGACAATCTCCGAAGTGTGCGTTTCTGAGTGGCATTTGCAAACCCCGGGTATTCTCTGTTTGCCAAGTATTCCTTGATGTCATGGAACCAAGGATTTCCATATGCTTCTTCTTTGTCATGGGAAAAGTAAGCCGACTGATTGTGGATTTACACTGGAATGGGATCAATGAAACTTTTGTCTGGATGCTGAATCATAGACGATAGGGTAGCCAAAGCATCGGCGAACTCATTATGTATTTTGGGGACATGCCGAAACTCTATCTTTGTGAACCTCTTTCTCAACTACTGAACATGATGTAGATAGGGTAGTATCTTGGAATTCTTGGTTTCCCATTCTCTCTTTACCTGATGTACCAATAGATCTGAGTCACCAATCACTAACAGCTCCTGGACGTTCATGTCAATGGCCATGTTGAGACCTAAGATATAGGCCTCGTATTCAACCATATTGTTGGTACAGGGGAACCTGAGCTTGGCGGATACCGGACAATGCTGACATGTTTCTGATATTAATAGTGCTCCAATACTGACTCATTTGATGTTTGATACGCCATCAAAGAACATCCTCCAACAGTCGTAGGATTTTGCAATGTCTTCTCCTACGATGGATACCTCTTCATCAGGAAAATACGTTTTCAGGGGTTCATATTCTCCGTCCACGGGATTCTCAGCAAGATGGTCTGCCAGTGCCTGTCCCTTGACCGCTTTTTGAGTCACATAAAGAATGTCAAACTCACTAGCTTGCCAGTGGGCATGGGTTTCTGAAAGATGTACTTCAATGGATCCATCCTTGATATGAGATATGTTGTGTAGGCACAGAAGTAGTGCCTCAACTTCTGAGAGACCCAAGTCAAAGCGCAGCAAGTGCGTTCCAACAAAGAATATCGGGTTTCATACGGAGTGAACTTCTTGTTGAGATAATAAATAGCTTTTTCCTTCCTTCCTGTTTCGTCATGTTGCCCCAGAACGCAGCCGAAAGCTCCATCCAGTACGACAAGGTAGAGTAGCAGGGGTCTACCTGGCTCAAGTGGTACAAAGACCGGCGGTGTGGATAGATACTCCTTGATTCTGTCAAAAGCTTTTTGACAATCCTCGATCCACTTAGTCGCAGCGTCCTTCCTTAGCATTTTGAAGATCGGCTCACAGATGACTGTAGACTGTGCTATGAATTGGCTGATGTAATTGATCCTCCCCAAGAAGCTCATAACATCTTTCTTGTTCTTTGGCGGTGGTAGTACTTGAATGGCTTTGACCTTTGACGGATCAAATTCTATTCCCCGGCGACTCACAATGAATCCCAGAAACTTCCCAGCAGGAACCCAGAATGCACACTTCGCGGGGTTTAGCTTCAGATTATATTTTCTCAACCTGTTGAAAAACTTCCTCAAATCCTCCATGTGAGCAGCAACTTTCTTTGATTTGACAATGACGTCATCCACATACACCTCGATCTCTTTGTGAATCATGACATGGAATATGGTAGTCATGGCCCTCTTGTAGGTGGCCCCTGCATTCTTTAAATCGAACGGCATCATCTTGTAACAGTACACTCCCCAGGGTGTGATGAACGCCGTTTTCTCAACATCTTCATCATCCATCCAAATTTGATGATAACCAGCGAAGCAATCTACGAAGTACTGTAGCTCATGTTTGGCGCAATTGTCAATTAGAATGTGTATGTTTGGTAAGGGGAAGTCATCTTTCGGACTGGCCCGGTTGAGATCCCGGTAGTCGACACAGACTCTGACCTTCCCATCTTTCTTTGGCACAGGTACGATGTTGGCTAGCCATGTCGGGTACTCAACTACCCGGAGAACTTTGGCATTGATCTGCTTGGTAACTTTTTTTTTAATTTTCAAACTCATGTCAGGTTTGAACTTTCTGAGCTTTTGCTTTACCGGTGGACATGTCGGATTGGTCGGTAGTTTGTGGGCCACAATGGACGTACTTAAACTAGTCATGTCGTAATATGACCACGAGAATATGTCCTCATACTCCTTTAGAAACTTTGTATACTCTTTATTATTTGACGGTGACAAGTGGATACTTTTGCGTGTTTCCTTGGCATTTTCTGAATCTCCCAGGTTGACAACCTCAGTCTCTTCCAAGTTGGACTTAGGTCTATTTTCAAAAAATTTGACCTCTTTAAAATTTTTTTCGGGTATATCGTCTTCGTCTGAATCAATGTCCGTTTGTTGCGTTGCCTCATTGCACGTCACAGTCATTGGTTCATCAAGTAAAGTAATAGTAATGTTGTATAGATAAAGTAATGAGAGAAAATGGTAACAATAAATATCAGATTCATAAAGAAATTGAAAATGCTTTGATAAATTGAATAACTTGTTTTGAACATTGAAGATCTTATTGCGGGAATTGAAAAATGTAGAAAATGGAAAATTATTTAGTAAATAAAACAGTAAATAATGCTTGTTTTTAGCCTTGCTACCCCGAGGCTCGGCAAGCTTTGGTGGTCCTAATAGACTAGTTCTTGAGATATGTTCCCTTGCTTACTACCTTTACAGAAGGGCCTTCCTCCCCCTCCTCCTCGAGAACAACATAGCAATTCATATCATTGTATTTTAAAAACAAATTCCTCATCGGTACAAGTGCTCCCTCTTCATCTGATCCATAGATGATGTCGGCCTGCTTGAAGGTCTGCTCCAGATGAAGTATCGGCTGTTCCAGGAGGTAGTGATGACCGTGCCATGGTGGCGACCAGTTTCTGAATTCTTCCCATGTATACTCGTACCCCAGACCAAAAGTATTACCATGTTTATTTTGTCTTATGGGCTTCGTGATTCTTTGGAGGTTCTTACCGAGCCCTTTGCCTGGATCGTACCCTCCCTAGTTCAGGATGCTCTCGATCTTGCTATCCCACCACTTGTCCTCGTCGATGGCATTGACTCGTTCAATATGGTGATAGGTTCTTCCACCCAGTTTTCTCTTTTCATCAATCACATGGATAGTCTAGCGACTGTAAATAGGGTTGCTAGCGTCGCCGTGGATGATCACCTCTTGGTGGTTCCACTCGAATTTCACCTCCTGATGTAGTGTTGATGCGAAGGCCCCAGCAACATGGATCCAGGGTTGTCCTAATAGCAAGTTGTAAGATGTCGGCACGTCTATTACCTGAAAGTCCGCCTCAAACCAGGTTGGTCCCATCTGCAGGCATAGACTGATTTCCCCCATGGTAGATCTTTGAGACCCGTCGAAGGACTTCATGTTGATTGCTCCCTCTCTTATTTTATGTAGCCCTTTACCCAATTTCTTGAATGTTATCAACGGACAAATGTTAAGGCTGGAACCTCCATCGATCAAGATCATTGTGATGAAATGATCTTCACACTGCACGGTGATGTGCAATGCTTTGTTGTGTCCCAATCCCTCAAGTGGTAACTCGTCTTCATGAAAAGTAATTTTGTGACTTTCTAGTACCTGGCCCACCATGTTGGCCATTTCTCAACTAGTGATGTTGTTCGGCACATAAGCTTCACTCAAAGAATTTCTGTGCGTCTCAGAATTCTGCAGCAAAGAGAGAATAGATATCTGCGCTGGTGTCTTGTTCAGTTGGTCGATGACCGAATACTCCTTAGTTTGTATTTTCCTCCAAAGATCATCTGAACCTGTTTTAATGAGGGGAGGGAGGTTGGCAACTTGCTCGCTTGACTCGGCCATATGTTCAGGGGTATAGACTCTATTAGTTCTCATCATACCATGTGCTGCGATGGCTTCCTCAGACCCATATTTACCTTTCCTTCTTGCCTCAGCTGTATAATCCCAAGGGATATCATTTGAATAGAAAAGTGGTGTGGTTGACATTGCTACCGGAATCGGCGTGGCCATCCTTACTTCAACTGGAGTGTACGTTATAGGTGGAAGGACTGCAACCTCGAGTGGTGCTGGTGCGTTTCCTCGAGATACAAACTCAACTTCAATTGGTACTGGTGCCTTCGCTTTTGCAGGCGGCGCTGCTTAAAACTCAAGTGGGATAGACATATTCACCTTGGCATTATCTGATGGCTGAATCTGGACTATGATCGGGTTGAGAGTGACTGCAGGTTTCTTTGGGTCATCGCTTTCTGCGATCAACCCGATTGACCCCTCCGGATCCCAATCGTCATCTATCTCAATCATATGGAGACCTCCACCCTTATGGTCTCGTAAAGGGTTGTTGCGGACATTCGGAGTGGGGTCTTTTTCAATAATAATCTTGTTATCAATGAGGGTGTGTATCTTATCTTTTAGAAAGAGGCATTGTTCGATGGTGTGACCTTTCATGCCAGAATGTTATGCACAGGATTTGTTTGGGTTAACCCACTAAGAGGGGTTCTCAGGGGTGGAAACAGGGATAGGCGTTACATAACCAACAACTTTGAGCTTTTCACACAACTGGTCGATGGGCTCGTCTATGGCGGTATATTGCTTTGGAGGGTGGCAATCAAAGTTAGGATGAGGCCTAGGGAAGTTTTGACGGGTAGGGGGTGATTGATAATGAGATGACTGGGAATTATAGGTGTTGTAGACGGGAGCGGGTTGTGAATATCTAGGTGGGGTAGGTTGATATGTGGGTGGTGGAGATTGGTATGTTGGCGGTAGAGCTTGGTAAGGAGGTGAGGGTGCTTGGTAGTTCGGGGTTGGCTGATATGTGAAGGGAGGTGTTGGGTAGACTTGGTATTGGGCGGGGATTTGCCTTGTTGTGCGACCATTACAGCTCTCACATCTTTTCTCTTATACACACCACCGAACTGTAAAGCCTTGTTAGTGGCTTGAAAAGCTTCAAAATTTGTAACCATACCGCTCTTGATACCTTCTTCAATCCTCTCTCCCAATTTGATAATGTCGGAGAGCTTGTGGCCTTCAACCATCATTAGTCGTTTATAATATTGCGGCTCCTGAGCCCGGACAAAGAACTTGTTCATCTGTTTTTCCTCTAAAGCAGTTCTGACTTTAGCAGCTTCCGACCTCCAACGAGTAGCATACTCGCGAAAGGTTTCTGTGGGTTTCTTCTTCATGTTTTGGACGTAGAACACATCTAGTGCGTTCTCTGTATTGAATCTAAACCTGTCCATGAAGTTTGTTGCCATGCCCACCTAGTTTGACTATTTCTTAGGGTCTTGATTGATGTACCAAGACAGTGTGTCTCCTCCTACTCCTCATGAACAGATTCATGCAGATCTTTTCGTCTTTTCCTATGCCAACCAACTTATCACAGTAGGTCCTCGGATGGGGCCTCGGATCACCAGTGCCGTCAGACATTTTAAACTTAGGAGGTTTGTACCCCTCGGGTAGTTCAACATCTGGTTGTATACAGAGGTCTTCATAGTTCAAACCTTCAATCCCCTTGACTCCTTCAACACCCTAAACTCGGCTAGTCAGCTTTCCAAGTTCCTCATCCAGATTCTTGATAAGCAGGTCCTTCTCATCAGACTCGGATGTATGTGAGATAGGCGGAATGGAGTGGGTCACAGTTTCCACGTAGATGGGATTGTTGTAGGCATGGAAATGGTCTTTCGTGGGGTTTTGAGGTTNATATGTTGCTTTGGGATATTCTGTGGAGGAGTGGGGTTGACGTCTGGGACGTTAAGGGAAAATGACAGATTGGCCCAATTTCGGACCTGGTCGAGCTCCTCTTGAAATTTCAGCAATTTCAGTTCTAATTGTGACATATTCTCATGCAAGACTTGAATACCCGCCGTCAATGGCCTCTACCTGTTCAAGCGTATTTTCCTTCCTGATACCGCTGGATATTGTCATCTTACTTTTGCCCTTGTTTCTACCTTTGGGAGGACTGAGAGGAGGAGTAGGTGGAGGCCCTTTGGATCTTGTGCGGTAGGCGGATAATGCCAGAATGCACGAACTAACCTTTGGGGAAGGGGATAATAACTAAAAGAGAAACAAAACAAAAGGTAACTGAGTCAGTGAGGATTATGAAAAATATTGCAGTAATTAAACACGTATAGCGCAAATGTAAGGCGTATCCTAAGTTTGAGACCTTTTTGCGCCCGAGGTAGGCCTAACGACAAATTGATTAGGAGAACTTAAAATGCTAAATGCCTCATTTTATTGATAGAAAATAGGAAAATCTTAAAACGACTCTAAATATGCAAAAATATAAAAGGCACTAATGGCCATAGGCCTTTTTACATCAATGAAGAAGACAAAAGAAGATACCCCTATCTACTTGGTCCCAGAAGGACCTTCCCCAGATTCGGCATTGCTTCTTCCCGCGATCAACTTTCCCAACTCGCGAAGACCCAACAGTAGGTAGGTTCTAGCTAGGTATTCCCCTTCAGCTCCCTCAACCTTTTGGATAGTCTCAATCCTCTTGATGAACTTCTCTTCCAGCTGAACTATACCTCGTTCCAAGTATGCCAGCCTTTTATTGGTGCTGATGGCCATATCCTTCCATTCCTCGATCAGCTTTTTGTTGGACTCGTGTATCTTGTGATGATCATCCTCGCATTCGCGAATCCTCTTGCACAACTAGTTGAACTTAACTTGTGCTTCAGCCTTCTCATCTATAACCCGGTGACCTTGAGTGAACCCTGGCTCGACTTGGCCCTCTATATCTTCTTCTAACCAACCTAGATAGAAAATAGTGCAACCATCGTGATACTTGTCCGCCTCGATTGTGCCTTTCTCAAGCCTAATCTTGCAGTGCCATAGGTGTTGAGCTTGGCACTTGTGAGGGATGTCGTCATTCTGAAAGTCTGCTCGAAGATGGCTCATTTTCTCGACCCTAGGTATGACCTGCTTCCTACCTGCTTGCCTCATAACTCGCAGAGGGACGTAAGGGTATGTCCCCCTCAGACCAATTAGTATCAGAAATGAAGCGTCTCAGGACCGAATGATGAACTCGTCTATCGGGAATCACTCAAACATCCATTGAACCTGATCCTCAGTTAAGTTACCAAATAACTCAACCCATTATTCGGCATTCTCCGACTGAGCGAACATGTCGGGAATATAGTTCATTCACTTTGGGTGATGGAAAGCGATATGGTCATCCCAAATCCTTCGATGGATGTCTTGTCGGTATTCACCTTTTTGTAGATGTTCCATGAGCCAAAGTTGGATTAATAAGTTGCAATCTTCGAAATGCCTTGCTCCTTATTGACATATTGCTAGGGCCCGATACATATCCGCGATGATCATGGGCACAATGTTGAAGTCCTTCCCATCTATCCCTTCAATTAGCGTCGTAGTTACCATGGACAACCTAGTATGGATTCTTTCCTTCTTTATTGAGAACACAATCAAACCTAAAAAGCAAACCATAAACACAAACACTCCACGATGGATATGTTCCAGAGAGGTGATGGAAAACTCGTCTTGGTAGGTGTGGTACAATTTGCTGTGACCGTACCTTTCATACAAATAGTTGAAAGGGATGTATGAATCCTTAAGACAACCCAATTCTTGATTCTTCTTCAGACCCATCATTTTGAGGAAACCCCTGCCCGTGCGGTTTTTCAGGCATCAGCAACCCCGGAGATTCCCAAGCTAGACCGGCCAATCCTCCTATCTCCTCTAATAAAGGTGTCATTTCAAGGTTCCCAAAGCGGAACACGGACCTATCACAATCCCAAAACAGAGTAGTAGCCTCTATCATCATTTTGTTTGGCTGGATATCTAGAAGATATGGTAGATTTCCCCGGTGTTTTTTTACGAGAGTTTTGTCACTAGAGTGGAGGTCTTCCCACCAATTCATCAGCCTAGGGTTAATATGGGCGACCATGCCGAATCTGGGGACTTCATGCCTCATTTTGCTGCAAAGAAAAATAAGGTTAGGCCCTTACCCCACATAACTCGACTATTTAACACCAATAATTAGCAGGAAGCATTTAGTTCTCCAAATAAATGCACAAAGCGTGAGCGTGTCCGTTTGGTTTCTAGGGAAACCTAGTGGACTTTGGACAAGGTTGTCTTAAAGGCTATTGTGCGGACAACACGTTAACCTTGCTAAGTTTGACCATGATGCATGCAACAGTATAATAGAGTAGGTTTCTATGGAATTTTAGGCTGGTACCCTTGAGCGGACAACTCAAGGGGGAAGGCACGGATCTATCGACTGCACCGCTGATGGACTAGTTTTACCGCAAATACGCCTTTCCGAATTTAAGGGGTAGTAATATAGGAATAGCGCAACCACTCATTGTAATCGTTGCTATAGTATTTAGTTTGGCACGAGTGGACTATGAATGTTGATCAGGGTATGCAATAAATAAGTATTTAAATAGGTAGTCGTATATTTGCACGTTAAGGAAAGCGGTAAATACAACAATTATGATTGAAAGTAAGTACAAAAAGAAAACAAAGAGACGTGTCAGTTTTGTTCATGTGAAATAAATACCTGAAAGAAGTAAAAAGGTAATGGTATGTAACAAAGGAGAGGAAAGATGTGAGTATTACACAAATTAAAGGTATAAATTCACAAAATAATTTGCAATGGTAAAAGCCTAGGTATAATCCCCATCAGAGTCGCCATGCTGTCGCGCCCCCTTTTCTTCCTCGCAGAGACGTGTTTATGACATTCTGACAACTCCTTTTAAAGGAAGAGGGTTAAAGAAGAGTCGCCACCTAACGATTTTTAAGGTGCGTTAGGGCACCTAGAGTGATTAACTCATGAGACTAGTTTGCATTACCAGAGATTGGGTAAGTGCTTGAAATTATCCCAAGGGGAAGGTATTAGGCACCCCTCAGAATCCACAATTGTGGTTCCCGGCCAAATGGTTTTCGTGAATTTGTACAATAAGCAAGTAGCAAGCAATGGCACAAATAAGAGGGGATTTCAAATAAGCATTGGAGCTATCAATTTTGAAAGAACTAATGAAACATTTGAGAGATGGACATCCTAGGTTTGAAACAATATGGATCACATCAATGCAATAGCCGATAGACACTCCTCAGAGAGGGGATACACGTGGTATTAGCGCATCGATCATCATATCCATATTCTACCCTTTCCCACGCCGTGAAGGTAATTAAAGCGTGTGTTGGTCACGAGCTCTATTGCGTGCTATTACCCGTCCCATCCTATTAGTCCTGGAGGAGGCTAGGACTACTATCCTAAAGGAGGTGTTAGGCTAACCCCTAAGTTTTAAAGGACAAAATTCTAAGCGACAAGCAAATACAATTAGCACTGCAAATATGGGGAAAACAAATAGGAGCAGATATGAGGCCCAAGTATTCCTCCACAAGTTATGCACATAATTAGCACGACTCAAACACAAGTAAGGCCTTTCTAACTTCAGGACCTAAGGCATGATGTCTAGGCGGGAATGCAATAACGAGGCATTTTTATTACTGATTTTAGAGAAGGAATTGTACCAGTTTCTAAGTACTGATTTTAACCTATTGTTAGTCAAACAGTATATGTGAAGAGTAGATTTCCAGTTTTAGCTGATCCAACACCTAAGGCTTTCGTAGGTGTACCAATTTTTACGGGAACTGTTCAAATAGCATTAGTAAACAAACTGTTTTAGGTGTCTAGAATCATAAAGGCATTACCAGCTTTCTTTTAGAGGAACTAAGTGAAGTTCTTATACCTATTATACGTCAATAATTAGGCTAGGTGTAACTGGGCGGATACAAACTTATAACATGATATCTAATGTATGTACCAAAGGTGTATATGAAGAATTCCTGAACATGATTTTTTAAATGCACAATAAAGAGGCAGAATGAGGCGTATGCAAGATTCCTGAACATGATTTCTAAATGCGCAGTAAAGAGGCACAATGAGGCGTATGCATGATTCCTGAACATGATTTCTAAATGCGCAGTGCTTCTCAGTTATTAAATCACAGTTTCAGGAGACTATTTGGAATACCATATTATTAACGTTGTCCTAGAAGCCAGGATCTCTAAGTGTGTTGCATTATGAAACAAGATTGCAGCTTGTTAACACATTTGTCAAAAAGCAGGATTTAAAAAAAAACACAATTGGTATGAACAGAGTCACATATTAGCAATTCTTGTTGTTATTAGATCCATGAACATGATTTTTAAGTTAATACAATTATGATGAAATGCTGAAAGAAATAAACCTAATTGTCATGGTATCTAATGCATGATTGGCATGTTGTTCCTAAGCATGGTGGCTATTGCACATATAGGAAAAGTAAACCTATGAGCATGATTTCTACCCGCGTCTATACTAAGTATTCATACCCCACCCATTTCACTATCCAACCCCAGAATCGTTTATACAATCAGTTATTACAGACCAGTGTTACACGAATTACATAAGTAAATAAGAAAATTAAGAAGTTACACTATGGGGAGCCTACCAATAGGCCCAAGTCTCCAAGTCCTTAATGCCATATGCCATAACCTTTCATAATCCTGGTGTGTCAGAGTTCCTAAGGACCTCGGAGGATCCCAGACAGTGCTCACATCCATGTTTCCTAGCCAAGAGAGAGTAAGTGCTTTGAGGGAATGCCAACCTTGTGTGCCAGAGTTGAAAGGGTTCTCAAAGGGTCCCCAAAGCAGTGCTCACACAAAGGGGCTGAACTTAATAAACTAGGAGTAGAGTGAGATGTGCTCATAATTTAGGAAGTTTAAGTAAAACAGTGTTGAAAAACATTTTAAGAGGAAGGATTTAGTAAAGATCAGCAAAGGTTCGATTGACGAAAATATTTTACCAACTCAAAACAAAAATAAATCCAGCACCACATAAAGGAGCCAGGGTGGCCCAGCAGTCACAAACAAAGGTGAGAGGTTTGAGGGACAAATACACAACCTGTGAAGCACGCAGGTTCACACATAGACACACAATCCAAGCGTTTCTAAGGATTCAGGGGGAGGTCAGGGATATGAATAAGTGTCAAGTTAGAACAACATATCATCCAAAACACTGACATCATGATTGAATTTAACATATTAGTCGTAGGCATGGAAATGCAAATAAAGAATAGAGACTGAGTTCAAAGAGACCCATTGATCATTCAAAGTAAAGTGCAAATAGGCATGTAAAAGAGATTCAAAATTCTAAGTGCATGTTGAACAACAGAACCACAAGTAGAAACATATAAGAAATACAAGGAACTGAACCACTAATAGAAACGTATTGGTTTGATGAGTGAAGCTTAAATCAGAACATACTAGTATGATGAAGAGAACAATAATGCAAGCAGAGATAGGAGATGCACAGTAGTCAGCCTTGGCTTAAAGCCGGCTCAGTTAAAGTAATAGCAAGTAGCACAGAAGAGAGAGTGAAGAGAGTATGAAACTCTTTTGTTGTGAAAGGACTGCACATATCAGTTTTTGCATCTATGTCTGCGTGTGTGCCTAACGAATGAGTAGAGTGTATATATAGTTTTTTCCCTTTTGTTTTTAAAGAACATTAGTAAATAAGGTACAAATCAAAGTCAGACAGCAATTAAAGGAATCAGAATCAATTAACAAGCAATAAGTCTAAGTACTGCCGCGATCGCAGAGGTCTGGATTCCACACCTTCGCGAACGCAGCCCGTTTCTTGCGATCGCATTGAGTCGCGTCTAGGCCAGGTGAGTTTGTTCTTCGCGATTGCAGGAGCCCTGCCGCGATCACAGAGGTCTTGCCAGTTGCTCTTCGCAATCGCAGGACCTCTGCCGCGATCGCAGAGGTCCGGCCAGTTGGCCTTCGCGATCGCAGGCCCCTTGTCGCGATCGCAGTGAAGGAATCACTAGGCAGTGTTATAAAATACGGTACATAGCCTTATTCCTCCATTTTCATCTTCCTCTTCAAGATTTTAGAGAGCTTCTCAAAAGACCTTCCACTACTGCTATTGAGGTAAGTAAATTCCATAGTTTTACTAGTTTCAAACACTAATTCCTAGTTAAATTCACTATTAAATCATCTAAAAATCATAGAATTAGGTAGTAATTTTAGGGTTCTTGAGGATTTTCGCATTTTCCATGTTAGGCCATGAATCCTTGTATAAATTACATAACTTTTATCCTTAGACTCCAGGTAATTAATTCATTCATGAATTTTTGAAAATCCGAACGTGTGGGCCCGGGGTCGAATTTTAGTATTCTCGGAGGAATAGTAGGAAATGTATAATTTGGCTTGGGAATTGGTTTATTGAGTACTTATTGATGTTAATAAATCCATTATGTCTAGATATTCCCGACTCGAAGTTGGATTCGAGGGGGAAGGCTGTGATTGAGGCTTGACTTGCATATTTGGAGCCGAGGTAAGTGTTTGGCTTAACCTCAGCTTGAGGGATTAGGTATAGAGTCTTACTTGCTATGTGTAACTCATGTCCAACGTATAGGCGTGGTGACGAGTGCCTATGCGTTGCGGTCAAGCATGCCCGTGAGTCATTTGTGATGAAATTTACTATGTTCTTAATATTCTCCGCCCTGTGAGTAATTGGTGAATTAAAAAGTGATACCTTGCTGGTGTTTCATGACGTGAAGAGTTATTGAGTGATTTATTTCAGTTGAGGCTTACATTGTTGAATTTATAATTCTGATGCGAGGTTGGTTATAGCTGAGACCCTTGTCGGGCATTTGTTGATGTTGTAATTGATGATTTCTCCTTGCCGGGGCAATATATTGTATTGATGTATTTCCATGCGCTTGCGACTTCCTAGTGTTGACTTTCACATTATGTTGTTGCTTTGTGTTATTATTTATGCACGAGGGGACATTCTGTGCCGAGTGATTGTGAGGGTATGCACGAGGGGACATTCTGTGCCGAGTGTTATTTATATATGCACGAGGGGACATTCCGTGCCGAGTGTTATTATATATGCACGAGGGTACATTCCGTCCCGAGTGATTGTGAGGTTATGCACGAGGGGACATTCCGTGCCAAGTGTTATTATGTATGCACAAGGGGACATTCCGTGCCGCGTGATTGTGAGGTTATGCAAGAGGGGACATGCCGTGCCTTTTGTTGTTCCTTATCTATTGAGAAGTTACATTCCTGCCTTTATTTCTTTTACATATCAGTTATCGCCCTGTTCTACCGTGCTAGCAATTGTTGTCCCTTTTACCCCAACATGTCCTCCCTGTATCTGTCTTACTTGCTTATTTCTGTTGCTATTTTTTTCCCTGTTATTATATAGAACTGTATAGGTACATATGTTGTTGTTGGTCCTAGCCTCGTCACTACTTCGCCGAGGTTAGGCTCGACACTTTCTCAGTACATGGGGTTGGTTGTACTGATGCTTCACCTGCACTTCTTTATGTTGGGCAGAATTCGCAGCCGGACCCGGTGATCACTAACGGTCAGAGCATCTCATCAGTTCACATAGGAGACATCGAGGTAGACCCGCAGACGTTCGTGGGCCTTGAAGTCACCTTCTACTATTGACTTTCAGCTCTGTCTTTATAGTTCAAAGACAGTCCTATGTACTTATTTTCAGACCTTTGTATTTAGTAATCTCTTAGACAACTCGTGAGTATGTGACACCAGTTCTGGGATTTGTATATGGGTTTTATGTCGAAAGTTTTATGTTATATTTTGGTTATTTGTTAAATTTCCCATTGTGGGCCATTGATACCTTAGTTAACTTGCTCGTTTTAGTTGTTAATGAGTTTTGCTTAGTTCAGTCGTTGGCTTGTCTAGCGGGTTCACCGTTAGACGCTGTCATGGCCCGAAGGTGGGATTTCGGGTCGTGACAGTAATTATGCTACATACATAACATATCAATTAAGGAATGTCCTAAGAATCAGTGTGACATCATAATTGGTTATGAAAATAAGCAGGGAATGACGAAAATCAGCAGGAAATCCTCGAATGAGGTTCAAATTACAGGAAACTAGCATCACTTAGGGAAAGTATCTCGTATGACTGGAATACCACATAGGAAATATAATATCAGTATACAGAACAAACAATTAGTCTAGGTTCAGAAAATCCTAGTTAAAATCGGTTAAATAGTTGAATTAATCAAATAAGGCAAGTGAAAAACTCATGGGTCAAAATCAGTAATGTTTTACCTTAAGGGATCAGTGAAGGATACTAATCTGAGGGAATCAAGGATTCAAATAAGGCCAGTATCAGCTAAAGGAAAATATAACACGAATTAAATAGACAATGTTCAAGAACTCTGAAACCCTAGCAATCCCAGTAGAGTAAAATCATACGAGCTAGGGATTCATGTGTATTACAGGGTAAACATGGAGGCACGTAGAGAGAGTAAGAAAGTAAGAAATATATACGAACACGACAGGGTTAAAACTTCATAGAATCATAAAGCACATATGAAAACATGTATTCAGAGACCCAAGGTGAAAGATTAGGGTATTCACAACTCAGATAAAGATAGAGACTTCAAAAAAACATTAAACACAATGGAAATATTAAGAGAATAATAGAAAATAGTATGAAAACCATTTAAAAGAAAGGGTTATGAAACCCTAGTTTGAAGATGAAAGATCGTTTAAAATAAGAAGGTTCTTCAAAGAAAAACATGTAAAAGATTCACGATATACATAGATCTAAGGCAAATCTATAAGAAATCGGAAAGATATCAGGAGTTAGGATTTCATGGAACCCAGAGAAACAAGAAAAATCTTAAAGATGTCGTTGGCGTTAGCTGGGAAAGTAGTAGCTCTTACTCAGACGGGCGGAGGTGGCCGGAAAATGGCATGAGGGACCATGGGAGGTGAGTGAACCGCTCCAGGTTCGTCTGAGGGCCTTAGGGTGTCATTAGACCGGTGTAGGATGAAGCAGTAACCTGGAGATGATGGGAGGCCATAGTTTCCGGCGAGGGAACCAGCCGGAGAAGATGAACAAGCTTCATCGGAAGAGGGAAGCAAGTGGAAGGTTCTAGAGAGAACTAGAGAGAACCAGAGAAGAATAGAGAGAGAATGAGAGATTGAAAATGAGGGGCCGGACGGGGGGGTGGGGGGTGGGGGGGATAATTGGGTTTAATTATGGTAACAAATAGGTTGGTCGTTGATCTAATTTGATCAACGGCTCAGATTGGGTTGGGTTTGGGTTGGGCCGGGTATGGAATGGGTTTTGGGTTGGGTAGAGAATGGGTTAAAGGGTTAGGTGGGTTGGGTTTTAAAAATGGCTAGGATTTAAATAAATGGCTAAAACGTTAAATACGCAATTAAAAATAGATAAATAATTAATAAAAATAGCTAATAATTGTATAAAATGAGATTAAGGCTAAATAAATGAGATTAAGGTGATTAACTAATATAGAAAATATAAAATGGTCAGTTATTGATTTTAAAAATGGTATAAAATTTACAATTGTGCTATAATTGCAACAATTGTTGTAATTAGCTAAATAATGCCAAATTGGCTAATTTGTAAAATAATTAAATACTAATGGAATTAAATAGGATTATGAATAATATATTGAGCAGAAAATGTCTTGAAATTATTTATAACACCATTTATGGAATTATGAAATATTAAATAAACCGGAAAATGATTTGATAAAAATAGAAAAAATTATGGAAAAATACCAATTATAATAAAGAGTGATTTTAAAGGTATATATGAAAATTTGAAAATAATTTGAGGAATAATTGGGTATCAATATAGACTAAAATTAAACACCCAACCACAAATTCTTCCTAAAATAGAAGACCCATTAGTTACCCACACTAGGGTTGGGTCACAACCCTAGCTTGAGGGTCTAGCTACTCATATTTAAAGAAGAAACTAAGATAGATGATGAAATTTAACCCATAAATGTAGATTACAAGAATGAAATCTAAGAAATATTATAAGTAAGCTAGAATTACTCGAAATGGAATAAAACTACTCTTCACGTGCTCACTCTAACAACTGATATCCTAAAAATGAGAAAAAGATGTATATATACTAGGCTGAAAATACTGGACAAAAGTGCCCCTACGGAGATTATGCTCCCAGCGTAATTCATAGCGATGCAGCTGATTGGTTTCCGCTGCAGCGGAATAATGACCGCTGCAGTGTTTTTGGACTTTGAAAAATCTCTAAATCTCCATTCCGCTCCCAGTGGAATTATGTTGCGCCGCAGTGGTCTCTAAAACGCGGCAGCGAAAAAATGCGGCTGACCTTGTTAGTGTTAAAACTCCAATTTACTGACTCTATGAAGTTTGAAAGATGCTTCCAGCGTAATTTTGAACGCAGTAGCAGTGGAGAAAACGCTATAGTGGAATTGCAGCGCGGTCAGCGGTATAAGTCGCCTCAAAAACCCGTTCTCTGAAGTTTGGCAACGGGGCATCGAATGGAATTCTGTTGTAGCTAAGTGACAAACACTGCAGCGGAATATTGGCATGGACAACGCTTCTGCTAGGCAGTGGGATAACGCAAGATTCTGCTCCTTTTTAGTCATTTTAAGTCAATATCTTCAATTCAACTCAATTCCTGCAATTTAAACAACTTGCATCAAGTTTTAGGAGTATCTTACTCAATTTTGTCTCAAAACCTAAGAAAATGGGAGTAATCAATAGGTACAAATCACTAGTTATCAACTCCCCCAAACTTAAGTCTTTGTTTGTCCTCAAGCAAACAAGATAACTCCCACCTTCGTAAACAAAAGAAAAAGTGTTTCAGCCATTCAAAGGTTATTTCATCAAGTTCAATTGGGACTAACAATTACCCTCAACATAAATGTATTATTGACAACATTATGCAATGATTTTCTTAGCTCACTAAATCTAATGTGACACCAAAGCTTCAAGAGTTGACTCAAGTCGTCAAAGGGATTCTCTCTTTAAACAAATCACTGTGGATCCAGGACTCTTTTTCCTCTACTCTCCCTAGGATCATCTCACCATATAGAATGAACTCTCAGAATTTTGTTTATCAAGGGGTGCTCTCTTCACTCTCAAAAGAATGCCTCAAGTCCGGCCTTAAGTACCAAAGGCTTACCCCCCGTGTAAATCACCACTAATGTAAGCTCACTCAACTTGAGATCTTATAGGGCTTTATCGGGATGTAATGGAGGATTTTTGGATCAAAGTTGGTCATGATGAACTACAATAGAACATCTCTCCTTAAGCACTCTAATTTTTCTCATTTCGGCTCATTTTTTTCTTGACTCTTGAGTCACACACTTCTCCTTGGGGAACCTAGAGAGACTCATTGTCGCTCTTTCTTTTACTTGGAGCTCACTTTTCTCCCTTTTTCTTTCTTTTTCATCATTCCAAGCCCTTTTCAACTTTGCTTTTCTTTTTGGTTCGTTTTTCTTTTCAACCTTTTCTTTGGCCTTTTATTTTATTGCAACGTCTTTCATCACTATGAATTTCCTCGTCTCTCCCCCAAACTTATGGTTTTGACTATCATGAGTGCTCAAGGAAAGAATGGGTGCCAAGAGTGGGTCATTAGAGAACAAATGAAGGTTCATAATGTGGTTTTTGAACAAATAGGCTCATAATCAAAAGGTGTTGACTAGGGATTTTGTCAAGGTAGGCTGTGTAAGTCTTTTAATTTCAGTAGGGAATCAAGGAAGGCCTATGATCATTTCACAAGTCGATCTAACTTAAGATTTAGCCTAGAAAAACACTTGGGGCAAGTTCTAGACTTTTAGGCACGACACTCGGGATATGCAATTCAAAACTCACCTCTCAAACCTCAAGATCGTTACAGAGCATCGAGTCGAGGGCACACAACAACCTCGGTTCAGATTGAAAACTCACATATGGTAATATACTCCACCTGACGATAATTTCAGTCAATTCAAGACTCTAAGGATCACAATTAAACTAGACTCATTTGTAATTTGTCTTTAACCATGAGATCAAAGGTAAGTTTGTTAGTGCCAAGTGAAGCTTTATTTGAATAACATTTATTCACTACTTACCAAAACAAAAGAAAACGAAAACAAAAAGAAAAATGAAAAACTGACTCAATCCCTTAAGAAGTTCGTCACACCATCCGTCATAGGGAAGAGACACCCGGTTCACACAATTTTCACCCATGGAAAGAACTGTGGCCTTAGGAAAACCATGGTCTTATTGACAATGCAAAAATTAAAAGAAGAAGCTATAAATTTTAAAAAGAAGCTACTAAATGAAATAAGAAGTTAAACTATAAATGGAAAAATTGAAGAAGTCAAAAAGTAGAAATACGAAAAGTAGAAATTAATATGTACAATAGGGGATTAAGAGGAATATACATAAAGGGAAAATTAATATATACATAAAAGAGGAAATTGAATACATACATACAAACAGTGAAACAACTAAAGGTACGGAAATGTAAATAAGGAAAAGAAAAATAGTGTCATAAGTTATTACAGCCCAAAAATATAAGTGTCTGAATCACCAAATATCAAGTAGAGGCCACCCCCTCCAATAAGAAATAGAATTGCCCTCAATTCTAAATAACCAAAAATATAGAGCATGGAAAAGGGGTGAGAAAGAGTAAAAGAAAACTCCCTATGATGCATCTTTCTGCATGGGGGAAGGATCAACTTGGGAAGAAGAAGGTACAATGCCAATGGCTGCAGCATGGTCATGTGGCGGTGAAGAGGTCTCGCCTACTAGGTCCTCAAGCTGAATCTCTATATCATCAGTCTGCGGGATGGCTCTCTTGTGAACTTGGGCTGCTGGAAGCTCTGTCTCCTCAATCTGAGCTTCCTGGTCAGTGGGAACCAGCTCTCCCATAAACACATCAAGGGGATGTCCCCGCCGCTGCGAGCTTCGCCACCTCTGTCTTCAAGTCAACTTGAGTGGTCTGCATTTTCTCCTGAACCTTCCTCATATCTTTCTGAGACTTCTTCATCTACTTCACATATTTTCCCCAATAATGAATCTCCTTCCCTTTCTTATCCAGTGTCTCCATGATCTTCTTCTTGTTATCTACTAGTCTCTTCAATATGTCCTTCAGAGTAGGAGGTAGCGCAATCGGTGCTAGAGCTGACTGAGCTGCAATAGTGGTAGAAAGGTCAGTAAGCCTAGAGGAAGCTACCTGAAGCCAGTTGTTGATACCAACTAAAGTCTGAGACACCCTCAAGGCCGTCTGAGGGTAAGTGGAAGATGATGGCACTAGGACTGGAATGGACATTGCAGGACTCGACGAAGACTATGGGGCAGCAACAACAGTGGGCCCCTCAGAAGCAGCGGAACCCTCAGCAACAGTGGAAGGCTCGGTAGCAGTAGAAGTACCAGGGGATGTAGATGTGGTGGCTTTGCCTTTCGCTTTGTGGTTGTCTGGACCTTCAAACTATACCACGAAAAAGCTGAACGTGGCTTCCCTGTAGTATCAAAATCCCTCCCCTCAATTTCCATGTCCCTGAAGTACATAGTGAGGAAGTTGGGAAAGGGATATGAGGCTTCATTTATCTGCACAATCTGGTCAATCACCCTGAACATGATATTCCATACATTAATAGGGATACCGTCCATAATTTCACCCACAATAAAAGAGAGAGAGGCATGTCACTGTCATGGAGGATGGGGTCTATCCGGCTGCAAACAAAGGTGGCCCATCCCTTGGCCTCAAAACTGAGTGTGTTCCTTTTGATGGCGGAGCCTGTAACCAACCAAGCTGGAGTAGTCCCCGGGATAGCAATGACGGAGGCCAACCAAGGACGAGCTAAATCTCCCAAATCCACCTTCTCGTTGTAGCGAGTCTCATCTTTATTAGGAAAACCCGCATAGTCATTGAATGACTTGCCATTGTACAAAATCTTCTTGTTGCGAACCTTGGTAAGATATGTGTCCCTTTTTGTGTGGGCCACATTTACATAAAATTCCTTCACAACATACTCACTGGCATCCTCCACTTTGCTGATGAAGAAATCCCACCCATCCCTTTTATTAAACTGCTTCTTCATATTAGGGTTGAGAGGTAGGAGATCCTTGATGATGACCGACCTTTATGGGATAAGTCATCATTGGGTCCACCACTCTCAGAATTTGTGGTTGGTTGGTTCAGAGACAAACTGATCTTGCCACACCAATGTGTTTCTTGTCTGGAGAATTCCTGTGGATTGAATTAGGGTGTTACCACCCCTTCCATCATCAGGTGCCTCATCTGAGTTGTCAGGGTTTATAAAAGCAGGGGAAGTGGACTGAGCTCCAACACCGGTGTCATCAGGAGGTGTAGAACCACTAGAAAGATCATCATAATGCTTAGAGCTAGTGGGCTCGTTGACAAGCCTTCATGGTTGGGACAATGCCTCTGCTAAGGCTGCTCCAATCATTTTCTTCCGAAGCTTCCCGAGAGGTCACATACTCACTAGATTCCGACTGGTTGGGGCCTTCCCTTTTTCTTTGTTGTGTCTTCCCGATTGCCTTTGTTGGACCAAAGGGATCCTGTTGTTTGCCTTTACCCCGACCCCTTAAAGGGTCGCCCCTCCCGGGTTGCTTGTCCGCTCCTTATCGTGATCTTACCATTCTATAAAAACATGTCAACAAAAGTTTTTAAAACATGATACATAAGTACCCAATCAAAGCATAGACAATACAGATGCAGAGATTGAAACAGTGTGCACAAAGGGATTCCGCTGTCAGCGAATAACTAACCGCTGCAGCGGAATGGTCACCTTTGTCTGTGTATTTTTGGTCGCTGCAGCGGAAGAGTGGGAATCAGACTACCCATTCTCTGATCTTGAGAAACACGATCAGCGAAATAATGGACCGTTGCAGCATTTGGTCACCGCTGTCAGTGAATTTTAGGTCACTGCAGCGGAACTTTCACCGGTGTCAGCAAAAGTTTAACAACTGTAGCGGAATTCTGGGGTTTACAACATCAAGGTGAAAAGACTCTGCTGTCAACGGAATTTTGATCCGCTGTAGCGGAGTTTATCATATTGGCGCAGTAATAGTCAAAATTAAAATTAGGGTTTGACCAAGTTTTGTAAAATTTAACATGAAACACAGGTAGTAAGAACCATATACCCACTTAGATAATTAGAAATCATTACCCCCACAAGTTAGAATGCATTGGTGAAGCATGCTTAAAGATTAGGGCTCCGATAACTCAAAAAAAAAGAACAAAAAAAAGAAAAACACACCAAAAACTAGCAACAATTTATCTACTAAAAACAATTAATAGCACATACCAATGTTAGATGAAGATGTAAGATGCTAGGATGTGAATACAATTGTCTTGGAAGAACAGTGAAATTGTATGAGCAGTAAAGATGTTGGTATGGGAAGCAAATGAGTGAAAAGGGTAAAAGAAGAGGGTCCCTTAGTATTTATACTAAGGAGGTGGGACCCCACCGACTTACCTAGCGCGGTAGCGGAATTTTATCGCTGACCAGGATTTTTGCACTTTGAAGCTCCTGGGCATTTACCCTTACCGCTGTCAGCGAACTTTCACGCTACAGTGAAATCCCACCGCTGACAACGAATTATTGATCGCTGCAGCGGTTGTGAGATTTAGAGAGGGTGCAATTTGGCTCGTATAACGACCTGGTCGGTCGCTCCGAGAATTTAGCCCTGTTTCCCCCATTTCTACTCTATTATGTTTTGTTCAGCTCGTTTATGTTTTGTTGGGTCGGTTGGCTCGGGTTCGGATTGATTGTGGAGAGAAATGAGACACTTAGTCTCTTAAATTGGCTTTATAGTTGGAAAAGTCAACCGAGAGTTGACTTTTAGGCAAACGACCTCGAAATGTTGATTTTATGGCTCAGATAGTTTCGTTCGGTGATTTAGTACTTATGAATGTGTTTTTAAAGTGGTTTTGATGTCCGAAGTAGAATTAGGCTTGAAATGGCGAAATTGAGTTTTTGTCAATTTTCGGTCGGCAGCGGAGAATTAGCTATCGGGGTCCGAATGGAATTCCGAAAGTATGAACATGTTAGAAGTGTCATTTTCGATGTGTGTGCAAATTTTTAGGTCATTCGGACGTGTTTTGGTTTATTTCGGCATCGTTGTTGGTTTTCGGAAGATTTAGGATTCTTAGGCTTGAATCATGAGTCAAATTTGAGTTTCGATATTATTTTGAGTGTTCCGAGGATTCGACTAAGTTCGGGTAATCATTTATGACTGGTTTGTATTTTTGGTTGGAGCCCCGAGGGGCTTGGGATGATTTCGGATACCCATCGGGGAGTTGGAAAATGCAGCAGAAATGTTGCTGGTGCTGTTTTGCTGGTGTGGCCGCACCTGCGGAAGGGGAGCCACAGATGCGAGAAGGCACGCGCAGGTGCCGAAATGTCCAAGTTGAAGGATGTCCGCAGGTGCGAGATTTTTACCGCACATGCGAAGCCGCAGGTGCGAGAATTGGACTTAAGTGGGTTTCCGTAGGTGCGCACTTGGGACCGCAAGTGCGGTCCGTACGTGCGAACAAACGATCGCAAGTGCGTTTTCACTGGGAAGCATGTATAAATACCCAGCCTTCGCGAATTTGAGTTGTTTCACCAATATTTTCACCCGGAATTGAGCTTCGAGAAAGGCTTATGAAGGAGGAAATCAAGAGAACTTCGTGGAGGTAAGATTTGTGAATCTAAAACTCGTTTCTATGTGATATTTTGACTGCTTAAGGGTGAAATTCATGGAAATTAGTGCCTAAATTGCGGATTTAGGGCTTGGGAATTTAGTGACTTTAATTGAGGAATTGAAGGTCCAATTGTGGCTGGATTTTGATGTATTTTATATGGGTAGACTTGTGGAGGGATAAGGATTCTAGTTTTGTGATTTTTATCGAATTCCGAGACGTGGGCACGGGGGTCGGATTTGACCAATTTCGGAATTGTTTTTATTTGATAAATTTCGAATGTGATTTGTTCCTTAGAATATATTGATGGTATAAATCTGATTTTTGCTAGATTTGGAGCAATCGGAGGCCGATTCAAGGGTCAAGTGCATCGCGGATTATTATTCGAGCCGGTTTGAGGTAAGTATTGACTGTAAATCTTGTCCTGAGGGTATGAAACTCTGTACTTCACATTGTATCACTGTTTTGGAATGGCGCACCCTCTAGATGACGAGTGTGTGGTGTACACGGTTGGGGGATTGTGACTTGGTCCGTCCCGTAGCGACTAATAAGTTGCGTATTTTATTCAAAATCATATGATAGTTCATGTTTTAAGGTTTTTACTATATTCTGGGTTGTACGCCATGTTTGGGGCCTTGTGCCGACTTGTTTGGACATTGGGGCATTTTTAATGCTATTCCTCACTGACCTATGATTTAAACTCAGTCATATTATGTTTCACTGATTTCGAAACTCAGTCTTATTTACACTATTTTGAGATATAAAATGATATTTTGGGCCGAGTACCTTGTTTTATTGATAGCCCAGTGGCTTTTTGAGAGGTTTCTGACTGAGTGAGTGTATTGGTAAAAAAAAAAATAGCTTTACATGTAGGCAAAATCTAGATGACTCAGCCAACTATGTGGACGAAAGAAAATAGCACATGTGGAGGTAAAGATACACGGAGGCACGAGATAAAAGAGATACGGTTAGCATATTTTTTAATATAACAGCCACGAGAAGATTATCGAGAGACACTGTCGAAATGAATCTAGACAAAGCAACTGGCAGGTACGAGATTTCACCAACCACGAGTGTATCAGCCACGGGAAACCTAATGATGAAGAAGAGATGCGGTCATAGAGCACCCAAACGAAGCCACAGATAAGATTCGAGAATCAACAGTGAATGATTCACACGTTACGTAATTCTTAAAATAACAGTTACGATTTACCTTTGCAACGCCTCATTAATGCAATAATTAGTCATTCATGATCAATCATTACAGGAATCAAATTGTTGTACTAGGAAAATCCCTCTATAAAAGGGAAAAAATGTAACAAACAAGATCATCTGAATTCTCGAATACAAACTACTTTACTTATTGCACTCTATATTGCTATCAATTTATTGTTTCTTTATTCGTTATTTTATTCATTCAATTATCAGTAACCCAAGTTTATCTTAAAATAGCTTTGGTCAAGGAATCTTATTCTTTGGTTAAACAAATTGGTTCCGTTACCGTCAAACTGATAATCATAGTGCGTTTACCAATTGATATCCTCTAAATCATGTCAAATTCCAACAACGACAACAACAACAACAACGTCAACAACAATGACGACAACAACCAACAAAGAAATGGAACCCCAGTTTCATCTCCTCGAGGAACCCCGCGTGCTTCAAGGGAATCATCTCCAGTTAGATCTAATAATCATCATAACAATGATGAGCAAATAGTAGAACAAGATCGAATAAAACAAATGATTGTTGATTATGTGGGACAAGCTTTGCAAGAATTTGCAAGAGGGTTGCCACAAGCACCACCAGTACCGCCTCAAAATAATACAATCATAGCGGAAAATCATCAATCTAGGTTAATAAACTCAGCCAGGGGAGACACTCCAAATGAATCTTTAGAAACAAGATCAGGTACGACTAATAATTCTGAGTTACAAAATTTATTAGTAACCATGCAGAAACAGATGAAAGAATAGAACGATCGCATCGAGAAAATCCCTGGTGTTCCGCCTATTATCAAGGGAATCGATGTAGATAGGTATTCTCAATAGCCTTGGAACCCAAGTATAGCTCCATTACCTATACCCAAGAAGTTTAGAATGCATGACGTTCCCAAATATGATGGAACAACTGACCCACGTGATCACGTGACTGATTTCACCACTGGAGTAAAAGACAATGATTTAACAAAAGAGGAAATCGAATCAGTCCTTGTCAAGAAATTCGGAGAATCACTCACGAAAGGAGCTTTAACCTGGTATTCTCTTCTCTCCGAAAACTCTATAGATTCTTTTGATGAACTTGCAGATTCGTTTATAAAAGCACATTCTGGTGCACAAAAAGTTGAAAAATGAATGGAAGATATATTCAAGATAAAACAAGGAGACACACAATTACTTCGTGAGTTTGTGGACAGGTTCCAACGGGAAAGAATGCAACTACCAAGGGTGCCTGACAACTGGGCAACCATGGCATTCACAAGTAACTTGAACGATAAAAGCTCAGAAGCCACGAGATGCCTTAAAAAGAGTTTAAGAGAATTCCCAGCCACAACATGGAATGATGTGTATAACAGGTACAGTACCAAACTCAGAATCGAAGAAGATATCATTTCCCGATCAAAAGATGAGGAATACCCCAGTACAAGACGACCAAAATCAGAGAAAAGGTCAGGCAAAAACAGGTACGATCCTTATCTAGGACCTTCGAGACGTGACACACGTCCCTGGTTTGAAAATACAAGACCATCGGGAAAAGATACAAACTCATCTTCATCTAGATCCAGGAGAGATCAAGATGAACGGTCCAGGGGTAATACCCGAATTGGGGACCATAACTTTAATGTATGTAGCACTGAACTTGTCTCAATACTAAAAAGTATAGGAGACAAAGTTGAATGGCCCAAAGAAATGCGTTCTAATCCTAACAGGAGGAACCTTGATCAGTGGTGTGAATTCCACAATGATCATGGCCACAGATTTATAGATTGTAGATTTTTTCAAGGTGAAGTAGAACATCTATTAAAACGGGGCTACTTAACGGAATTGTTTAAACAGGCATATATGAAAAACAGGCAGGAGCCACCAAAACCACCTTCCCCAAAACGAACCGTCAATGTCATACATGGAGGGGAAGCGAGTTCGAGAAGAGACGAGGGAAGATCAAATATCTTTTTATGACGCAGATTTTGGTGGATTAATACTTCCACATAATGACGCACTGGTAATATCCTTACTTTTTCATGATACTAATGTTAAAAGAGTATTGATTGATCCAGGCAGTTCATTCAATATTATTTTGATGAAAGTCGTGGAAGAAATGCTAGTAGAAAATGAAATGATCCCGATAATTATGGGTTCGATAATTCAACAGTGATAACTAAAGGAGAAATCGAACTCAATACTTACGCTGAAGGAGTCGTCAAGAGTGCAAAATTCCAAGTCATTAATACGGAAATGGCTTACAATGTTATTCTGGGAAGACCATAGATTCACGATATGAAAGCGGTCCTATCCACTCTACATCAGGTGATAAAATCCCCTTCAAAATGGGGAATAAGGAAAATTAGGGGTGATCAGCAAACCTCGAAAAATATCAATTCGATAGCTCTTAACAACAAAAAAGACATGGGATAAACATTGAGTTCTCAAACATAGGCTCATCAACAAACAGGTATGGAACAAACCTCTGATCTACTACGTACAAAAGAAATGGATATTCAAATAGGTACGGAAGAAGGTAACGATGAAACAAATCATGTAATCATCAAGGATGATCCATAACATGCAGACATAGACTCCATACTGGATTTCATTCGTGAACCAAAAGAAGAATAACATATCAAAATAACTGCTGAATAACTCGAGACTGTTCCCATCTCTGAACAAAAGCCCGAAAGGAAACTCTACATCGGCATAAAACTGCAGGAAAAATTAACACCTGAACAAAAAGGTATGTTAGTTAATTATTTAAAAGCTAATGAGGATTGTTTTGCATGGTCCCATTAAGATATGACAGGTATCCCACCAGAGGTGATGACCCACAAACTAAACGAACATTTGTCATTCGTACCTGTCAAACAAAAGAAACAAAAGCAAGGACCTTTCAAAAATCAAGTGATTAATGAAATAATCCAAAAGCTTTTGAATATAGGTTCGATACGAGAGGTAAAGTATCTTGACTGGTTAGCCAACACAGTGGTGGTACCGAAAAAGAATGGCAAATGGCGGGTATGTGTAGACTATACTTATTTAAATAAATCATGTCCTAAAGATTAATTTCCCTTTCCACATATAGATCAAATGATCGATGCAACCGCGAGTCAAGAATTGTTAAGCTTTTTAGATGCATATTCTTGTTATAACCAGATTAAAATGGAGACCTTGGATGAAGAAAAGACTTTCTTCATTACTAACTGGGGGACTTATTGTTATAAGGTTATGCCTTTTGGATTAAAGAATGCAGGTGCCACTTATCAAAGATTAGTGACAAAAATATTTCAAGAACATTTAGGCAAAACAATGGAGGTTTACATCGATGATATGCTTGTAAAATCAACACAAGCAGAAGATCATCTTCAACATCTCCCTACTACTTTTGATATCTTACGCAGGTATAATATGAAGCTCAACCCAGAAAAATGTGCCTTCGGAGTACAATCTGGTAAGTTTCTGGGATTCCTTGTATCTAATAGAGGAATAGAGGTAAATCCAGCTCAAATAAAAGCTATATAAGAAATACCAAAAATTATGAAAAATAAAAAAGAAGTTCAACGATTAACGGGAATAATAGCAGCTCTAGGAAGATTTATTTCTAGATCTTCCGAGAAGAGTTTTAAATTCTTTTCAGTTCTTAAAAAGCAAAATCAGTTCGAATGGACTGAAGAATGTCAACAGGCTTTAAAAGACTTGAAGGGTTATTTGTCAAAACCGCTGTTACTATCAAAGCCAAAAGAAAAATTAGCAATGTAAGCAAAACTTTATTAGATGCTAAGACTAGATATCCACATCTATAAAAATTAGCTTTAACATTGATAATGGCATCAAGAAAACTACGTCCTTATTTTCAATGTCATCCAATCACTGTCGTGACTTCATATCCTTTGAGGAATATTTTACATAAACAAGAACGGTCAGGAAGATTAGCCAAGTGGTCCATAGAATTGAGTGAGCATGATATAACATATCAACCTAGATCTGCAATTAAGTCACAAATATTGGCCGACTTTGTTGCTGACTTTAGCAATAATATTACCCCTGAATTAGAAAAGGAATTACAACTCTTCAATGGTGTAAACCCAGGTCAGTGGACCTTATTTACTGATGGCTCTTCTAATATAAAAGGAGCAGGGTTAGGCATCGTACTAATATCACCAACGGGTTAAAGGATACGGCAAGCTATTAAATGCTATCCAATAACTAACAACGAAGCAGAATACGGGGTTGTTATTGCAGGTTTAGAATTGGCACGAGAGCTGTTAATTGAGCAAATCGAGATCAACAACGATTCATAATTGGTGGTAAACCATATGCAGGGGACTTATAGCGCTCGAGAAACTCGAATGCAGCAATACTTAGAAAAGACACGTGAACTTTTGAGACAGTTCAAAATGCGGAAAGTGATACAAATACCTAAGGAGGAAAATGCTGAGGCAGATGCGTTGGCAAACCTCGTAGCAGTTACGGAAGTAACCAATAAAGACAACACTATTGTCGTAAACCTCTTCCATTCGACAATTGACCAAAACAAGAATGAGGTATCTTTCAATAATATAACTTGGGACTGGAGAAACTAAATTCTTAACTTTTTGCAGAATGGTACCGTGCCTGAAGACAAAAAAGCAGCTCAAGCGCTCCGCCGAAAAATAGCAAGATACTGTCTAGTTCACGACACCTTGTACCGCAAGACGTTTGGTGGACCCCTAGCTAAATGCCTCGGACCTAATCAGACGGAATTCGTGATAAGAGAAGTTCATGAAGGACATTGTGGAAATCACGCAAGTTCAAGATCTTTGGTAAAAACCCTAATCAGAGCAGGTAATTATTGGCCTAAGATGGAAGAAGACGCGGAAAAGTTCATCTCGAAATGTGACAAATGCCAGCGGTTCACCAATAATATGCACAGACCAGCAAAATTTTTGCACTCTATCATATCACCGTGGCCCTTCATAAAATGGGGAATGGACATAGTGGGACCTCTTCCCCCAGCCAAAGGTCAGGTACGGTTCCTGCTTGCACTTACTGATTATTTCACGAAATGGGTAGAAGCAGAAGCAATCAAACAGGTGCGGGAAAACGAGGTTAAAAGTTTCTTATGGCGAAATATAATATGTCGATTCGGGATTCCAAAGGAGATCGTGTGTGATAATGGCCCACAATTCATAGGTTCACAAATCACAGAATTCTTCGAGAGTTGAATATTTAAACGGATCGCTTCAACACCATATCATCTCGTAGCTAATGGACAAGCGGAATCCTCGAACAAAATCATCATCAACAATATAAAGAAGCGGTTAGATAAAGCCAAAGGCAATTGGCCCGATAAATTACCAGCGGTATTATGGGCGTACAGAACCACATCAAAATCAACTACGGGAGAATGTCCCTTCGCACTTGTTTATGGCTCGGAGGCATTAATACCTATGGAAATTGGTGAACCAAGTTTGGGAGTGAAAACAGCTTCAGAACAAACGAATGACGTTGAACTCAAAACCAATTTGGACCTGCTCGAGTCACGAAGAGATGCGGCTTTAATACGGATGGCAGCTCAAAAGCAAATCACAGAGCTGTATTACAACCGCAAAGCTCATCTCAGATATTTCAAAATTGGGGACTTTGTACTTAAAAAGGTCTTCCAGTCAACAAAGGAAGCAGGAGCTGGCTAACTAAATCCAAACTGGGAAGGACCCTATAAGGTCCAAGGCATAGCGGGGAAAGGCGCGTACAAGTTGGAAGCCATGGACGGTAGGGTTCTACTAACGAGCTAGAACGCCATCCACCTGAAGAAGTATTACTTCTAAGGAAAAGAAGTACCCCCGGTCAGGTACCGCATGTTAGATTTTGTCTTTGAATATTTAAAGTTTTACTAACTTTTTTAGATGATAGGCAAAAAGCTAACATGTCACCAGATGATGATATTAGACCTGCAAAGACGCGAGAAAATAACATAATTCCCGGTCTAGGGCTACACTTTCTGATGGATATTTTAAAGGGTTAAACAGTCATCATCTAAAAAAAGTATATACCTTCGAGTCTGGAATGTTTTCCTTTTTCAGGGAAAGGACCACAAAGAAGGAACAATCAAGTGCACGAGATCTCATACTTCAACGCTCAAACACTTGGGGGACTACATAATATGGAAGGCCAAGATGAAGCAAAAGACTGCCAGAAGTCAAAATGCTCGAGCCTAAAAGAACCATTTACCCAACGAGTCAAGTGATACGAGCAAAATGGACTGAAGACTATAGCACAAAAATTACGAAGCCTACTATAAAAAACCTTCGAACCATGTTTAGGTTAAAAGGCAAAGTATTAGCTACGAAGAAGAAATGTATATCTTATATAAAAGACGGTTATATCAAAAACAGTTGGGGATAGAAGATCATCATCATTGTAATTAGTCAAAAAACTGTTACAGTAAAAAAACAGTTATGAAATCCTAGTACTCAAGTAAAAAGCTGTTATTCAAATAAAACAGTTACGGATGAAAGATCAAAACCCTTGTATTTATTCTCAAAACTGTTATGAAATAAAACAGTTACGAATTACAATGCATTTCTCTCGTACTTGTTATAAAACTTTTGCAAATAAAACAGTTATGGGTAAAACCCGACATTTACAAAATCTGTTACTAATGAAAAACAATTATCTCCTTGTATTAACTCGAAAAAACTGTTACCTACGAAAAACAGTTGTGAAATAACAGTGATTATCAAATCTGTTAAAACAAAACAGTTGCAACCTGAGTTTTAGATGATAATCATAACACATGTAAAATGTTGTGAAAGTTCAAACGAAAACCTCTCACAAAATCTGTGATGACTCAAAATGCCATCCTAGGTAATTCCAGCTAAATCTGTGTTCCGAGGCCTCGAAAGCCTCTGTTAATCTCACCTCGATATACGTGCACAGCCAGGCAGGTAGCCGGGAAGCTTCCATGTGAAAAGTTGTTAAAGATGGGATTTTTGAATTGAATAATTGAATAAAGTTGACTTTGGTCAACATTCTTGGTAAACAGACCCGGACCCGTGATGTGACGGTCCCGGAGGGTCTGTAGGAAAATACGGGACTTGAGCGTATGCCCGGAATCAAATTCCGAGGTCCCAGGCCCGAGAAATAAATTTTTAAGGAAAAATGTTTTTAGGAAATAATAAAGGATTGTGAAAATGAGTAATTATGTAAAAGCCGTGTTACCAGGCCCGTATTGTGGTTTCGGAGACCGGAACAGGTTTATTATATTTTATTTGTCCTATATGTGGAATTTGGTGTAAAACGAGCTTGATCTGATTGGTTTCGGATCCAAATGAGGAAAAAGGGAGTTAATGAACTTGTAGGGTTTCTAAAGAATTTGAAATTTGGCTTGAGAGGTGATTTTATGTTCCCGAGGTCCGAATGAAATTCCGAGACCGGGAAAAGTTCCATTGTGTCATTTATAACTTATCTGCAAAATTTAAAGTCATTCCGAGTGGTTTAGGTCGGTTCGGCGCGTTGAAGTGAATTCTAGAATTTCAAAGTTTTTAAGTTTGATTAATTTGGTTTTGGGCTTTGATTTCGAGTTCCGTTGTTGTTTTCCATGTTCCGAAAGTTCGAGCGAGTCCGTATCATGAATACACACTTGCCGGTGCTTTTGGACAGGGTCCCGAGGGGCTCGGGTGTTTTTCGGACCCCCGGGAGCTAAGTTGGAAAAAACCAGAAAATTTGCTATTTGGTTTCCTTCTTTGCGATCGCAGAAGGTGGGTTGCGATCGTGGAGAAGGATTTGCTGGGCTTGCGATTGTTCATTGCAATCGAAACCTCCTCTTCGCGATCGTAGAGGTTTGGATTCCACACCTTCGCGATTGCAGCCCGTTTCTTGCGATCGCATTGGAGTCGCGTCTGGGCCGGGTGAGTTTGTTCTTCGCGATCGCAGGACCCCTGCCGCGATCGCAGAGGTCTTGCCAGTTATTCTTCACGATCGCAGGACCTCTGCCGCAATCGCAGAGGTCTGGTCAGTTGGCTTTCGCGATCGCAGGCCTCTTGTCGCGATCGCAGTTAAGGAATCACTGGGCAGTGTTATTAAATACGGGAATTAGCCTCATTCCACCATTTTCATCTTCCTCCTCAAGCTTTTAGAGAGCTTCTCAAAGAACCTTCCTCCATTAAAATTGAGGTAAGTAAATTTCATAGTTTTATTAGTTTCAAATACTAACTCCTAGTTAAATTCACAAATAAATCATCTAAAACTCATAGAATTAGGTAGAAATATTTACGGTTCTTGGGGATTTTTGGACTTTTCCATGTTAGGCCATGAATTCTTAAATAAATTACATAACTTCGATCCTTAGACTCCGGGTAATTGATTCCTTCATGAATTTTCGAAAATCCGAACATGTGGGCCCGGGGTCGAATTTTAGTATTGTCGGAGGAATAGTAGGAAATGTATAATTTGCCTTGGGAATTGGTTTATGGAGTACTTATTTATAATTATAAATCCATTATGTCTAGATATTCCCGGTTCGGAGTTGAATTCGAGAGGAAAGGTTGTGATCGAGGCTTGACCTGCATTTTCTTGGAGCCGAGGTAAGTGTTTGGCTTAATCTCAGCTTGAGGGATTAGGTATAGAGTCTTACTTGTTATGTGAAACTCATGTCCAACGTATAGGCGTGGTGACGAGTGCCTATGCGTTGCGGTCAAGCATGCCCGTGAGTCATTTGTGATGAAACTTACTATGTTCTTAATTTTCTCCGCCCTGTGAGTAATTGGTGAATTAAAAGTGATACCTTGATGTTGTTTCATGACGTGGAGAGTTATTGAGTGATTTATTTCAGTTGAGGTTTACACTGTTGAATTTGTAATT